>OMNZ01078607.1:18389-32146 GCA_900303255.1 Lesueurigobius sanzi
AATACATTCAATCAATAGCTAAGCAAATCAAAAGCAGTGGGCAATCTGAATGAGAAACACCGCACAGGACTGGGCCAGCAATCACACCCACTGATGAATGCGTCCAAACCTTACGGCCAAACAACTCCCAAATACCAGGTGCTCGGTTTAAATATGTTCAAGTCAGATTATATTTAGCCACACAAATGCCTTAAAGGATGCAAGATGTAGTCAATATGCAAATGTAAACAAAACTGAACCTGTTAAATGACAAAGTAAAATACTTGGAAATGCTTAGATTACTGCGGGACTCTTGTCTACCCAAGGCCATCTCCCAGTTTAATGGCCACTACAGCTCTACAACTCTCGCCGGACATAGCCATTGGACTCTGGTCGACCAAAAATTCACCACTGGCCCATCCGTCCAAGGGGGATGGATTCTTCCCCCAAATTGGTTCCCCTCGAGGTTTCCTAGTTTTCTCCCATGTGGTTTTTAAGGGTTTTTCTTTGCCATGGAGGAAGGTCTAAGGATGTGGGATATACTAAGCTTGTTACTCTAAGCGATTTACTTACAGTATTTACGGGACATTACATCTGGTTGTGACATTTCATTCGTGTATGACTTATTTTGATCATTCTTGATATTGGTTTGTTTTTGTCCATGCCGACCTCTGAGACGACTCCTGTTGTGATATTGGGCGTTACAAAAATAAATTGATTGATTGATTGATTTAAAGTTGTGCTGTAGAATGATGACCCGGGCGTATAATATAGTGACTCGTTTCTTTCATTGCTACATCCTCTCAAAGGAGCAATAGTTGAGAAAATGAAGACAACATTTGACTAGGATGCAAAATATTCCACAAATACTTTGGCAAGTGGTATCTGCATAATCCAGATTGTCTCATCCTGACAATGTTGTGCAGTTACAACTGAATTTGACATCGCTGTTGTAATAAATTCCCAAACAAAATCTTACAAAACAAAACGCCCTGGTGTCAAGCAAAAATATAAGTCCAGTTTGAATTAGCCTGATTTAATCCTTGTTTGGTGGTTGTTTTGATTCAGACACATTTTTTACTTCAATTTTGCTGAACCTATAATCAAGTTATTGCCAATAGCTGTATTCAATTCAAAAATAAGGCCTTAAACGTCATTAAAAAGCATTAAATAGGATTCAAACCTGCTTTAAATCAAAGGTTCTTTGACAACAACTCATTTTACAGCATAAGTTTGTCAAAAATGCAAAAAGTAGGGTCTAGCCTGGAGTTTTGGCAGAAATCCTACTGTATATCTGGTCAAAAATTGTCCGTTGTATCAAATTTTCTATTGAATATGGAAATTAATATTAAATATGTTCTGATTTGTGGCGTTTGTAGCATTAAAATGTTGTATTTGGGCATTAAAATGGCATTAAAAAGCATTACATTTGACTTGCTTAGCTGTATAAACCCTGTCAGAACCTACACAGATGTATTCAACATAGAAAGACAGAAAGAGCATCTTTATAGTTGCTGCATATTGAAAGTCTTCTCATATTGTGCGCGCCTGTTGTAAAGTGGCATGCGTAGTGTCTAAATCTGGCCTGAGCATGTGCCCCGCTTTGATTGGCTGCCTCCATTTGCACACCGCTCCTGTTCCCTGTCCACCTGAAGTGTGCTGCACTGTAACCATCTCGTCCTGTTCTCTTTGTGTTGAATTATGCATAATTGCAGCGGTGTCGTTACACACATGGCTCCGGCCGTGATTAGCGTAAAAGCTTTCTGCTGTAGATGATGTGGAGGGAGCATGTCCTTTTTTCCCTCTGACTAAGTGTGAATGGACATATCTGCATAATATGGATTAACAAATGTGTTAGCGGGCAGATATGTGTAACACTCATGGAGGTGGCGTGTGTGTTATGAAACATATGGCCCACACCGGTTTGAATATGGAAATGACGATTATCACTGTAATCCTAAAAAGCCGCTAGAGAACCCGCAACACAGGGGAATAGTTACAGTAAACAGGCAAATTAAAATAATTTATTCCAGTTTGCCTGACACAAGAAGGGGCTGCCAGTCTGTCTTCTTGACAATGCCATTGCTCTCCACAAAAGGATACTGTAGCCGTAGCCCCTCCAGGCTAACAGGAGCTAGCGTGGGCTTTACACTAACCTGCTCAGCTCCACCTTGGCCAAATCAGTGTCACTGTATGGGCTGATGAGACAGAGAGGCTTGATTAAAACTTGCCCCAGTCTGATAAAAGAGCACAATATCGTGAGGGAGCAAAGCACAGATTTCTTGGCTGCTTATCAAATGATTTATAATGTCATTTATCGCCGTTGCTATGCAGAATTGGAGAGTAGAGAACACTGTGTAATTCGATGTCCCGCAAGAAATCAGGTGATGTTTGCATGCCGTGGTTTTATAAGGATTTATATCAAGTCCATTTCATATTAGGAGTCCTCTTTCCCAGAATACACATGCTAACTCAAGCACTCACTAATAAAAAGATTAAATTGAATTTTTTATCCAGGATGTAAGATTGTATTTTAAATGGAAGATGAATGAAACCAAAAAAAAATACAGTTTGTGTATTAGAGCAGTCTCTGTGATTGTTATGATCCTGTCCTGGCACTATAAAGTTAAAAGCACTTCTCCAGGACAACAACATAAAACCGAGCTTGTTGAGAAAGGATGAAAGGCCATTTCCAGGACACAAACAATTTGCCAAACCCTCTCTCTAATAATTAGCAGTGACAGGTGAAAACATCCACAAATGCCATGGGAGTTCACAATGAAACGGACAATTGCGCAAAAATACACTCAAAGAGATTCATACACTGTGGGCAGAGGTAACAGAGGAGGATCCATCAACTGCTAACACCACATTAAGACGATAAAGCAGTGATACATCTCCTACTACACGTACACTGGCCGTACCCCGCCGCTCGGCCACTGATACCCCTGATCCCCCTGCGCTTTGACAAGGCGTAATAAAGCCTGTATGAAGCGCCGCATTGTGTGGGGAGAACACAATGTTGCATGCTGAGTGCTGTGAGAAGGGCGTACACCGGTGGGTCCCACGGCGCAGCAGCACACCAGGGCCTATAGCGGGGAGTGCAGAGCATGCTAATGAGGTCATTATGTTTTGCTTCTCCCTCACTCCTGCCCCGCTTTTTTTTTTTTTTTTTTTTTTTTTTTTTTTTTACAGTGTGGGCTTTGGCTGTCACGGGAGGTAGGGCACCCCCAGTAATGCAGCCAATCACAGATGTCACATATGGCACAATAAGAAGACACACGAGCGTCCGTAAATGAGCCGCACTCAGAAAGACAGGAACGCTCCATTTTTCAGCTGGCATCAAAAGCAAGAAAAAGCCATTGGCGATTTGCATAGAGAATAAGATGGGCTTAAAGAGAAGTAAAGCGCAGGGGAACAACAGGCAACATTCATTTGCTAATTGTTCCTGCTGCGTATTCAATCAGCAGCCGTGCAGCACTGTGTTTCCGTTTTTTTAAACGTGGGCGCTATTATTTACAGCCAAAGAGGAGGGGTTAGGAATCAAGCACATGCAAATGCAATTACAGCATATTTGCATAGCCGTTAACAATTAAAGGGCAGATGGCAAACAGTGGGCATTAAAAAGCGAACAAGCGCCATCTTGGCTCAGGGAGACAGCTGGCAGACAGGAATCGGCCATTTTGTAAGCACGGGCCTCTGCCAGGCTGAGGTGAAGAGCGGCGCCAGTCTCTCTCTGTGTGCCAGGAGATTGGCAGGCAAGGGCGAAGCACGCTTTAATACTCTCCCTGATACAGACAACAAGAGCCTACTCCTCCAACAGTCAGTGACAGGATGATCACAGCCTCAGCTCCTGGTGGAGCACACTGTAGAGATGAACACAACAGGCAGCAGGTCTGAGCAGATCTTATCACATCACTCTGATCAAAACATGGAACATATTGTTCCAGCTTTTGTCTCCAAATAGCTGTAATGGTTTGATTTATTTCATAAAAAGAACAAGTAATATACTGTACTCACCGACTGTATGAACTTTGGTGGAGCCTCTGCGGGTTTAATGGTCCCTCTGTCCTTTAATGCCCTTCCAAGTGCACACACTGTACTGGATGACCTCTTAAAGCTCAGAGCAGGATGTTTTTATCACACGTGGAAAAAACTTGCAGCTAGAGGCTTTCACCTTTGCACTGGAGTTAAGGCAGAGACATTCATTCCAAAGGGTTTACAATTTTCTTGAGTCACTAGCAATTTTGTTAAAACGTCTGAAGAGCAAGCGTCTTTGTGTGTTGGAGGACTTTAGGAAATGCGAAGGAGAAAAAAGTAGGACAAAGTATGTCATATTAGACATGAATGGGAGGGGGGCTGACCAGTACAACTACTGTCCTTTTCATCTCTCATTCAATTAGCAGCCATTCACTTGAGCTGCCACGAGATTCTTACTGCTGCAGTAAGTGGACTTCAGGTGCTTTTTCCTCACAGTGAGAAAGCTGTGAGTGCCTGGGCCCTCCTTCCTCTCCTCCACCTTATAGATCAATACTGCACTGCCATATCCTCTGATGGGAGATGCTGTAGTAAGGCTAAGAAAATCTAAGGTGAAAAGACAGGCTGTGTCTGATATGGTGGATAAGAGAAAAAGTTCAAATTGTCCCTTCATCCAGGTTTGTGAGTTCTGCTGGAATATTGTGCGCTTCAGAGTTGGATGTGGGTCTGAGCAGAAGTGCAGTGCCTCTGAAGAATCAAACTGGAAAGGTGGAATGAGTAATAAGAGGGAGGGAGCTTTGACGTACTGTATTCTTCTTCTTCCGTTTCTCACCCTCCGCTGGCTTCGTGTCTCTGACAAAGTTTTATCAAGTGGTGTTGGACGCAGTGAAAGGCCCTGCGGCGAACCACACACAAAGACTTCTCTCCCTCTTTCTTTGGCTGCCTGTGCACACACACATGTTCGCCTGCTGACACTCTACGTGTGGGGCGGTGTGGGGTTAGGGCCCGGCCCGGCTGGTGCGGGACTGTTGGAGGAAGATATAAGGAGAGATGCAGAGTGGAGCTGGGAGGAGTGGAGATGTGGGTCCCTGGGCTCGGAGGCCTGCAGGCGGTGCTGGCCAACCTCTGCTCGCCTCTCTCCTCTATCGATTTCTGCTGCTCCGCACTGCTGCCGAGGCTCCTAGCCGCCGGGAACGAGAGCTCCTCTCACCCGCCTCACCTGCCTCTATCCTGGCTACGTTGGCCTAGCCGGCCCACTCTGCCGCAGTGTTGGCTGGCCCCTGTTGTCTCCTTGGGACCAGTGAATGCAGCGCTGGGCCATGGGAGGAAGGCAGCCAGAGAGCCCATGGCGGTCCGCAGCTGTGTTCACCTGCTCCGGGTTCATTGCTTCACCACCTCCTCGAACTGATGCACACTGCGCTCTTTCCACCCACTCTGCTTTTCTCTCCTCCTCCACTGAATCCTCCTTCTTCTCCCTGTACACAGGCAGAGACAGGAAAAAACAAGTTAATTCTAACTTTTATAAATCACTCATTGTGAATGTCAATCTAGGCCTTTGATCAGACAGAAGTCAAGGGTGAGCGTTTTGGCATGGTCTCTCAGTTGGGTATGTGAACCTGCTAACCTCACAGAGCACAAACTGCAGAGATGGGAGGCCTGGGAGTTAAGTGAGTCAGGGAACGAGATACTGGCTGCCAAAGGTACTCTCAGCTATTGCATTCTGATGTGCTGCTGATAGCAAAATATACCATGAGTGAGTCCATTATAAAAATCGCCTCTGCATCAATAGAATGCATCAAAAATGTTCACAAAAATAGCTTTAGACTCCTCATTAGCAGCATGAAGGATTACTGTTGAATTTGATAACACAGATTTGGAGTTGGCGGGACATTTGAATCTGCCTCCTGTGTGGACTGTTGTGGACACTGTGTGTGAAGGAATGGAAATGTTTTGGCCGCGCCAGTGGTGCTCTATAGAAAGTTTGTCAAAGAAAACATCTCAGCTTTTGTATCATGTAGAATTATTCAAATGGGTTGAGCAGTCCCCTTCTTATGATAATAGCTGTTGGAGGGACACTTCTTTGAGGATTCATGGTGCCATTGTGTTCATGAACAGAAAAAGAGCCATGGCCAAATTCAACCCCCACTGCACTGTGTCGCTCCAGCCACACGATTCCCCGAAATATCCTCAGTGACCGCTCTGACAGCCCTTCAGCCCAGCGCTCTCCACCCTCCACAGGCCTGAGAAAGAGAAAAACCCACGGGCCAACTGCCAACTGAATAGAGAAGTAAAGTGGAGAGGGTTGGAGTCGGTGGGCCGGCAAGGCTTTGGAAGCAAGGGCTGTCTGTTAAGAAGAGAGCATGCAAGAATTGTGCGAGGGGGGTACGCACTGTTGGGACAAGAGAGGCAAGTTTGGGAGGGGGGGCGCGAGTTGAGTTGGGGGGACAAGGATGGGGGGGTTTGGTGGGTGCGGTGCATGTCTCAGACACAATAATACTATTCATTGGGCTCAGACATGGGTGTTAACTCCCCTCTGACAGAGCACAATGGGACTCGGCGGCATTCAGGCAGCCTTGGTGATATTGTTAGTTCAGGGCTGCATTCTCCCTGCTGCAGGATAGAGCGCCTGCATTGTGCCCGTCCACCAGGATGGATGGAGGGAGGTTTGAGAGGTGAAAGGCAAAGAGAGAGAGAGGGAGAGAGAACAGTGCGTTTGTCTGTGTGTCAGCGCTGAAGAGGGGACGGGCCGGGGACAGGGCGGGGACAGGGCAGGTCTGGAGGTAGAAATGGCGATGGTGCTAAGGGTGTGCTGCCCCTTGGCATTGGACTTGTTTGTTTCACAGAAAAGGGGGGACAGCATTATGGAGATTAAAAAACACCCTGCAATAAATATTACTCAAGCAGCCAAGTGTAGAGCTAAGGAGAGGCATTAAAGGGGTGGGGGCATAAATGGAGCATAGAAGCCATGGTGGCATTTTTATGACTTTTTATGGGAAGTTCGATGCATTTTGTTTGTATGCCTTCAGAGTGAGGGAAAGGAAAGAAGCCGGCACCGAGTGAAAAGCCAGTAATGAAACAAAATGTCTCTTTGTGAATAGTATCCTGTAAAACCTAACCTATAATTCCAAAGAGAAGAAGAGAGGACATTGTGTCACATTCCTCTGCTGCCATCCCTGAATCGCTTTATGAAACCATTTCAGGCTGAGCCGTAGTCGCTAGCAGGTATACTATAGGGGAACCTTGGCCACACACGCGCGGTAATGACCAGACATGACACACCGCCCCCATTTGCAAACTCACACAGGTATCAGTGCTCCTAAAGTGCAGAACAACCCCCTTTCATGAACAGTACTTTGTTTGTTTCCCCTCTGGTAAACTCTGACCAGCTGTTCCCATGGCAACCTTACCTGCACGCTTCCTGTGTGGATGTGTGTGTGAAATATAAAGGAGAGAGAGTATATGTGGCAATGAATGTGGTCCCAGTTAAGAGACAGTTTAAGCTATTGCCATATATAGAAACAGACTTGTGTACTGTGCTATACTTTTACTGCTATATGTACGAGCCAGGAGTCATATATATATATATATATATATATATATATATATATATATATATATATATAAAACACTTTCATCTATGAATAAATAAAGATATGCTAGATTAAATTCAAGATATCACACATTATCACACAATATCACATATTCTCTCAAATTTTATATCAAACTATTGCCCATTGACCATTTCAACAAATTAATGTATAAATCACTTTTCTGATTGTTATAGTTAGAGCTACACTATAGTCCTATATATTATTATTAGTATTAGTATTATTAGGATATAAATGTCACTATAAATTACAATTGAATCGAAATCGGAATTTGATTGCTTGTAATTACAAAAAAAATAACCAGAGTTTACAGTGTGTTAAATATTATTAAATATATTTATAATAACATAAACAGTAATAAACAATTTCCATTTCCTATCATCATATTTTCAATTACATCCTATATTTCTGTCCAAATATTGATATAGTTATAACAAACTATGCCCTTTTGGATACAGTCGATGCCTTATCTGCAATTTATTTAATCTATTATTCCAAGTATGGATGAAATGAATAATGCCATGTGAAGCATCTTTGAGTGTCCAGAAAAATGCATTATCTCCTGTGTGTGTGCAGTTGTAGCGTTAGTATGATTAAACTTTATACCAACTGCACAATCATTTAAGTCAAAAGTCAGGCGTGTTGAGAGCAGGCAGGGCCAGGCCGGGGCACAGCTCTCATTGGGGGGCTAATACCCAACAGAGGTGGCTGAGGGTAGTAAGGTAGAGCACATTTTCTCTGGTGGAGGATTACACCAGTCAACCAGCACACACAATGTAGCCCCCTCCTGGGATGGGAGGACCAACCTGCTCTCCCGGGGCATTCACTGATCACTAACTTAATTAAGAACACAGTAGTCTACGCTTAAAGGTAATGCCGGAGATATAAAAGCAGAACACCAAGGCCATTAAAGGGAAGAAAGCGAAATGAGGGGCAGTAGAGGGACACGCTAAAATAAGAAGAGGCATGAGTTAAAAAGAAAGCACTGGGCAGCAGCGGTGGAGGGGTGAAGAGGGTTTCGCCAGTGCAGGATTAGGGGAGAGAAGATGAAAGGATCAGGCCTAACAGTGGACAGCAAAGAGGCCAGGAGAGATGGCCAGAGGAGGCAGGACGACCACGACTTAAACTTCGAGCAAGGAAATCGACTACAAGGGGAGGAGAGATGAGTGGGAGAGAGCTCAGGTGTACATGACCTGCAGACAGTGGCAAGAATCACTTAAGGCTTTTCTGGTGAATACGTTCCTTTGTTCGGTTGTTATGCTTCAGCAAGGGTCACCATTCAATAACATTATTATACAACATAATCTCTTTTGCAGGGGAGTCCTGGTTGTATCTGTACCCTATTGTGCATGTTTTAGCGGTAGGGGACCTCGCAGCATTGGAGAAAATGCAAACTCCACACACAGAGAGCGCAAACTGTGCCTCCAAAAAACATTACCCAGATACTAAAATGTTTTATATTACCTACTGTATATCTATAAAATGATGATTATAGACTGTCAATAATATACCTTAATACTCATCCCTTCGTATCATCGGAATCATTATTGTGCATTTAGACCAGTTCTTAGTATTGACATTTTTACAGTATATGACAATAATATTATATCACTTGACATTTCGTCTATGTGGCTGTGAAAAATACGCACCACAGCGTAATTAATAAGAAATTTGCTGAATCTAAAGAGGTGCTAGCAGTTATTTTTATTGATTAACCCTTAGACGCTTTTAATTTCGCTTTACATTGAGTAAAAACAAGATGGAAACGTTTATTTTGAATGCAGGCTTTAAGCAGCGTTTTTGTGAGCTGCCTTAACAATTTACTTCCCTGCTGTTGAATCAATAAAGTCTATCTTATGTGCAATCGTCTTGTTGACAAGGGCTCACAGGGTGTTAGTGTTTTGGTGCACGTTTTTTTGTGTTTTCCTTGAATGACATGAGCTGCTGCACTTTTTTTTATCTTGAACTTGGATCATTTTGGAGGATAAATATTTGAACGACTTCGTGGCCAAGTTACTATGTGTTGCTTTAATGTTGTATATTAGCGGCAGCAGTTAGCAGAGCCATGTATCAACCCACTGCAGACAGTTATGGCCCTGCAACACTTAACAACTGGGATTTGGCAGCAGTGTTGATGGAACATGCCAAATCCCATTTGTCGGCGGGTGGTGTGCGTCTGTATCGACACCGCGTAACCTTGTGGCTCTGTAAAGTGGAGTCGTCAGTGTGCGCGTGTGGGTGCATGAGCTCTCCCAGCGGGGCGGGACAGTGGGTGGGTGGCACAGGAGGCCAGGTGCTGCGGGATAGTTGTCAAAACTCCGCTCCACCCTTCATCTTCTGTCGTGACGTCTGTATCGCTGTCTGTTTCAATTCCCTCTGTTTGCAAAAAGGGGTGACAAGAAGAAGATAGGGCAGCTTTCTCAACATATCGCTCCGTGCTTGGCCCCCCCCCCTTCATCCCTTGCTTGCGTCCCCCGATGGTGGAGCTGCCAGACAGGAGTGCTCAGCAGCTCTCCGAACATTATTGATCCTGAGAGGAAGCCGGCCGGGGAGTTGGTGCCTCTGCCTCTGCTTCTCTCTCTATCTCCTTTCCCTCCATCATCGCACCCTCACCCCCAACAGTCCGCAACTTTCTCCTCCCTTCTCTCTCTCTCTCTCCTTCCCTCTTTCCCTTCGCCGCCGCTACTTCATTTATCAAGGTTAAAGAACTCTTATAAAAAAAGGAAGAGGGGGTCGCTGGGATGTTATCTGACTTCATGAAAGAAATACCCTGAGGCCACTGCGCTGGAGGAGGATGCTCTGTGCCAGACCCAACTCTGCCTCACACACAAACAGGCAGTGGCACCCGACAGCAGCCCACTCATCGACACTCACAAATAGAACTGAGCACGGGAGGACTGCTGCACTGCTACAGTCATGGAGGACAGAGAAAGTGTGCACACTAAAAATGCTAAAAGCTAGCTGTTGCCAAAGCAAATGATTTGGCTTTCAATAGTTTTGGAAGTTATATTTTGTTCAGTACTTGTGGACAAGGCGCGGATGGCAAAGCGAAACTAGAGTGTGAAAGCGCTTCATCATTTTCTTTCTAAACAGAACCCTCAACGTGTCGAAATAGAGCCACTCATTTGGCTTCTATTGCCATGCTGTTACCTGCATGCCTTATTTTAATTGGCTGCTTATGAATAGATTATTTCTTTGTTTATTTGTGCATGTAAATGAACACACACAGTACTCATGCATGTAAACGCGCCACACCATATTGTAGTAATTTGCGTCCAGTACCATTTAGTAGGGGTGTGCTCAAAATATCGATGCCTAGATACGTATAGATATAGTTAAAAAAGATACAGTACAGATATAGTGGCTCTTAGTATCGTTCTTCGCCCCAGGTGTTAGACGGCAGCAAGAAAAATGGAAACATTATGAAAAAGATTTTGTACTGTTTAACCAAAATGTACTTTATTTTCTTCGTTTTTCATTAAATTAAAAGATAATACACTGAGTTCAATTTTTGAGTGAGTGGATATGTTCACGATTAACTAATGAGCTAGCCTGGTCTTACCATACCCTCGTACTCATTTCGCACAGAGGCTCTGGATCTTCACAATTGAGCTCCGTTATCAGGTGGGAGGGGTCAACTCCTTTTTAAGTTTGAAAATGATTGGATTTGATTTTACCCACTCGCTAGTGTTTTGGTTGGTGATGTATGATGTCACCTACAACACCGCCCTCCCCTGCTCGCTGAATGGCTCGGATGAGGTTCAGACCCAGACGTAACATGTAGAGAAATGACTACTAATGAGCATTCGGTCCATGTTTTGTTATTGAATCGCATTGAACAGTGTCAGATTGTATTGACAAGGCTCTGTATGGAGGTATGTATCCTATCGGTTCTCCAAGGTGCAAAAATTGATTTAAATTTGCTTGAATTCAGAATATTTGACTTTATTTTGAGTAATATTGACTTACCAAGTAACATTATCTGCCAATGGAACAAGTAGTTTTGCACTTAATATAAGAAAAAGCAACTTCTTGAGCTTAAAATGACATAATAAATCTAAATGTACTTGAAATGATATGCTTTTTTTGTATGGTAGGTGGAAAAATACTTGTTCCATTGGCAAATCATTTTACTTGGCAAGTCAAAATGACTGAATTCAAGCAAATTTAACTCATCAAGAGGACACAGCCCTACCATTTAGTAGGTGCTCTCTCTATAAAAAACTGCACTCCGGCCCTTAGGCAGACATACAGATAACAATTCCATAACGGGTGAGTCACCAGTTCATGTACCTCATCTATGTCTTTATTTGAAGAAAAAAAAAAAAACCTTTTCGCTAAGAGGAAGGAACTCCAAGAACCCAAACACATGCACATCTTAGCAAAACTACCGTATTTATGAAAGAAAATGTTCGCATGTAATCCCTTGCCAACTCAAAATAGGCTACTTATCATACAACTAATGCATTTGAGAATACTACAACTCTACCCAGATGTACAGTGCTTGCATATACAAAGACATCCACCTGTAGAGGCACTTTGCTCAGAGATGCATGCATTTTACAAACCACAAAACACCTGTAAAAAGAATACAAGCTTCTGCCAGGCCTGCTTTAAGAGACTGTAGCACTATTGTGGGCCTTTGTAAATGGGCTGGAAATGGCTCTACACGTGGAGTACATCCTGTCTTCCATTGTTGCTGCTTTCAGTCTCCCCCATAAAGGCCTGCCCGCACTCCAGGCTACAACAGCTAGGCAAATTCTCACAGCAGCGCACTACGGACCACCTCTCCCACCCTTTGTGCTCTGTAATTGCCACAATGCATCTTCGCGTCTTGCTAATTAAGTGAGTCTTTCCTATTGTCTCCCAATGCTATCACCTACCCACGCAGCCACAGAGAGGAGAGGGAAGCACGCAGGGAGGCTAAGGCTAAGACAAGGCACAGACTAAATGTATAGGATGAATGACAAAGGCATGTGTCTATGTCCTGTAAATGTTTACCATTTGAGAAAGCTGCCTGCGCCTGTGTAACTGGAACATTACTGCTGTCACTCGGCGGCATCATCTTTAAGACTGACAGTTATGTGTGCTCGAAACAATGGCTCGGGGAATGACAGGCCCGAATAGGTGACAAATGATGTACACTACAGGAAAAGATGAAAATTTAGGGGCTCACCTGCAACAGTGCATGCACCATGTAATGTAGCAAAAATATTATAACCAAGAAAATGTGCCACACGGTGCACAATCAAGGATGAGAGAAACATAATTTCGAACCATTCCCATGGTTTGACAAATAAAGAATCTTGAATCTTGAATCTTGAGAAGACCACATCCACATAGAGCCACTATTTTAAGAAAGTTGCTTGTTTGAGTTGGAAGAGTGGCAAAAAACTTCCAGTAAACTGCAGTTTGGTGTTTGTTGGAGCCATATGTACATTGTATGTATTTTGACACATTCCAGCCTCGATTGATGCAAAAGTGTTGGTAGTCGGGAAGGCCCATAGTTTACAGAAATCACAATCAATGCTGTATCTTCTGGTATCTTCTTTCCCGTAGACTGTTCCCAATCATTTTGGTTCAGCTCAGAAAATCATAGTCATCAATAGTTTAAGGTTTCTGGTTCCTTCTCATTTATCCAACCTATCGGTTTTTGTCCAATGTTGGCTTGTGAGTGAAATTTTCTTATTGTTCAAGAACTTCATAATTAAACATTCAAGAGCAAATTAATAAGACAGAAGCTGTATCCTTTTGAGGAAACTGCATCTTTTTTGCTTCCATAAATTTCCCAACACCTCTGCGCTCAGGGCTTTTGTGAGACTAACCGAGAAATCTGAACAAGGCCCCATCTCGACCCAGTGGAGACCTACACAAGCTCTACGGACTCTTTTAAATTCCTCTTCTTTTTAGAGTTGCTATGGGAGACACCCCTTCTCTCACCCCACACCCCAAAGCCAAAAACACAGACATCTCCATGCTCAAGTCCACTTACTGACCTCTCAAACCAGACAAATTCTCAGCTCCTATCAGACAGACCACAAAAAACCCTCGACCCCTCCTCGAACCGACAACCCCCCCCCCCCCAACCCTAGGCTATGCCTTCCCACACTCAAGTTCTCGTCCAGGCCTTGACGGACACATATAGACAGACAAGTAAGGGTGACATCATGGTGCTCTTTGGGAATGGAGGGG
>OMNZ01078607.1:33166-53794 GCA_900303255.1 Lesueurigobius sanzi
CCCCTTCTCCTCGAATCCGAATGCCCCCGCCATCGCCTGCCTCTACTTTCCCATTCACTGTGCAGCCTGCCGCCTTTCAGAGCACCCCCGGCCCTCCCTCCTGTCTGTGTGTCACCCCTCTGCTCCCCTCTATCCCAGCCACCAACTTTTAATACAGCCAACTTACTATTCAGCTACAGTGACATACCAGTGCACTGCAAAACCAAGGAACATGCGGCGGATCCAGGAAGTTTTCATACTCCTCTATTCATCCACACTTTATTAGGTTGAAGTTTAACGCTTAAAATGTTCAAATGTTTTTTTTGTTGCAAGTGAAGCTTCACTCTGGTCTAAATAGAGGCTGTGGCTTTCTGTATCATGGGATATGAATTGGAATTTACCACAGACCTACTCTTTAATAAATGCTCAAAATGTCACGACAAGATTTTTGATTCCTTTCCCTCTTGCCCACATTTTCTATTTTCACCTAAAGATGACAATTTTGAATATTCAGATTGCTCTAGTAAACAAAGAACTTGAATTCACTGTTCCCAGGGAGCCGCATGACCAAGTGACTTCCGCACAACAGCGGCAAGCGACAGCAAACACTATTAAACACCGCCTTCATTTTTTAAATACATTTTCTTTCCTTCCCTTCCTTTCCTCTGCAGAAAGGCTTTAATTTATGTTAACATACACCACACCACACACCCCCACGCGAACACATATCACCCATTTCTCCGCCTCCCCTCCACATCCAGTGTATTCATTTGAAGAGATTTATTTCCTATCAAGCCGCATAATGCAGAGGATATCATTTAAATCAACTTTTAAGAACAGCCAAGCGGCGCTGTTTATGCATACAAATCTGAGAAAGCGAGGGGGGGAAAACAAGCAAGGCAGCAGGCTGTTAAAAGGAGATTGCCAACTTCGAAAAGCCGCGGGTGGGCAGTGGGTGTTTAGTTTTGCCATTAAAGTTAACCCATTAGTGCGAAAGCTTACGATATAAGACTGTTAAAAGCATAATAGTGGCTTCATTTGTTTCGGATACTTGATTCTTCTGACTGCGCGGAGAATCTGGAGGGGAGGAATCGCCAGCTCAACGTGCAATTGGGGTGAGACTTTTAAAAAGGTCGCGTAATGCCCCGGCTCGCTGTCACGTTCACGTTCGTTCCCATGGCTGGCACCGCTGTCGCACCGGGCGCCACGAGGAAACGCGAAGAAGAAGCCGCAAACGGGCAGCGACCGGAGAGGCGGAGGGAGGGATGGATGGATGGAGGGAGGTTGTGTAGCCAAGAAACCTGAAAGGACTCCATCTGCCTTGGCCAACATGCCATGACGATGTGCAGCAGCAGCCTGAATTGCTTTCTCGGGGCCGGGGAGGGAGAGCGAGCGAGGTGATGGCGAGATGAGTCCGAATAGGGAGAGGGTCAGAGATACGGGGGAGCGTTTGTGAGGGAAAGGAGTACGGGGGGGGGGGAGGAAAGATGGCCGACCAGATGTGAAGAAGGGAAAATGAGCGGATTACGGTTTTCCATAAACATGAGAGTACTCAACTGTGGAGGCTTTAACCGACGCTCGCTTCGCAAACAGTTGTTGCCATTCCATACAGTATTATCATGCGCACTGTTTTCCTTTTATTTTAACATGTGTTTGCCTTTTCAAAATGATGTGTGACTTTGGCCCACACGATTAATCAGAATTATGAAATTAAAAAGAAAAATGAAACAATCTCCTTTGGGTCTCATCATAAAACATTTACATTAATTCTGTAGCTTAGACCAGTGGTTCCCAACCTTTTTTGCCTTCCCCTTGGACTTTTCATTTATTTACAAGTACCCCCCGTCTCAATGCTTTTGTTGATGAGTTAGTAATCAAAAATACACTGAAACGCTCACTCTTTTTCAGTTACATGTTTTTTAAGCTTTTCTTTGACTATAATAATCAAAAATACAATTTTTGGCTTAGACCACTACAATCGTACTCTGAACTGTGTGAGGTGTGAAGTTTGTATCACAAAAGGGCACATTTAAAATGCGCTGTGAACTGAATCTTGATTTTAAAACATAAATTGCTAGTCTAATTTCAAGCCAAATACAGTACTTGACAGAAACAAACACAATTAGATATTTTCCCCAAATGCAGCCCCAGTGTGAATTACATTATCAGGGAGATATGTCTTAAAGTCTACAAACATAACTATTATAACTTTGTGGACCAAGGGCGTGAATAATACCAGCCTAATTGGCGTTATGAATAGCAAAAAGCACATGTCACTCCCTGATTGATGCGTCTTGTGTGCGTCAGATTCTCGCCTGTAGCTATGCCTCCACTTCTAAAGGCCGCGTATGACCGAAGCTCGTTTGAATCGATTTATCTCGTTTGCGGAGATGATATTGACGAAAGCCGAGCGGCAGTCGGGGCGAGCGCGAAGGGTGTGCTGCGCTTTAAGAGGTGGTCGAACACTACGGAGGAGGATGGCCAGGGGCAGTGAAATGTCCTCTGATCTCCTCTTGTCTGATTCTCCAACGCTACTCTTCCTCAAGGGGTGGTGGGGGGTATGCTGATATAGAACTAGGCCAATGTCACAGAATGATCGTCTAACCCTGGAGGGAAATATGGGGGAAAAAATGGGAAAAAAATGAAAAAAGTCTTGTGTTTCGTTGGCTCCCCAATGACAGCGCTCAATCTCCTCTGCCTCCATCGCTCTCTCCACTTTGTACTCAGCGGGAGGTTGAGCGCGCACGAGGCAAGCCGCTTTCTTAGCTTTACTGTAAATGCCTGCTCTATAGCACATGACAGACAAGATATGGTTTTCGGAACAGTCCCTGCGCAAAAGCTTTAGTCAGGTGTGGAAAATGCTGATGATTTGTTTTATGCATGGTTTTTGTTTACTTTTCTTAAAAGGTTAGGGAAATGTAATTCATTTTGCTGCTAAAGCTGGACACACACTAGAGGATTTTTAGCCAGATTTTTAGTCTAAAGGTGCCCACACACTAGAGGATTTTATATCTTTTGAGACTAAAGATCTGTGCACAGACCACACGCACTTAAGGACAGATATGAGGACACACATACACACACATGAGGACTCCCACCACAGATCATGCCATGAGAGAAAGTTTTTATTGAGCCACACCTCCTAAGACAAAAAATCTGGCTAAATAACCTCTAGTCTAGTGTGTATCCAGCTTTAGGAGGCGTGGCTTAATAAAAACTTTCTCTCATGGCATGATCTGTGGTGGGACTCCTCATGTGTGTGACTGTGTGTCCTCATGTCTGTCCTTAAGTGTGTGTGGTCTGTGCACAGATCTTTCATCTCAAAAGATTAAAAATCCTCTAGTGTGTGGCTACCTTAAGTAGGGCTGCACAATACTGTATATCAGCAAATTATCATTACTGCAATATTAGGTGATGCCATATTCCATATCACGAGAAGCCATAGTACTACTGCTACAACTAAGCCTTTGTCTATGGATACTGTATGTCAAAATGTTTTTCATCATTCAATTCCATTTTAGTCTTAGTCTTGGTCCTAATTTAATATTTTTAAAGTATTGTTTTATGAAAAAAGCTAATAATGAATAGCTAAAGATTTGTGTCGTAATATTGTTCTATAAAACATCACAATATTTAATGTCGAATACCAAAGTCAGATTGTGCAGCCCTGTTGATTCACATTGTTGCATACTAACGCATTGACATATGGACTAAAGACACTGATGGCTTTACTCTACTAGGATCAGAGCATTTACCCTTGAACTAGAACAATGCCAAGTTGAAGTCATCTTTTTCTATGACTCTTTCTTAACAATCAGACTTTTGCACTTCCGCAACTCTAGACTGGACTTTACTCACTGGCTGGGGTTAATATAGATCCTCAAACACTGCATGCTAAATCCGTGCTATAAAACACACTTCACGGGAATCTGGCGAGGTAAGGATATTTTATGGTCTCAATAATGGTGCAAGAAAAGCGTCTAGTGCTAACTTTTATGCACATGCTTTAACTGCCATTCACAGATTGAGAGTTGGCATGGCCCCAAAGACAGGAAGAAGAATTTTTTTTTTTATGTGTCAACAAGGAAGGTAGGAGTCCAGTGGGCGGGGTACGGAATTAAGGATTAGGAGAAGTGCGCAGACTTTCCACATGAGCACACCTTGTGCACCCAGCAGGCCTCGGACCCCCAAGCTTTATTATACAACCCTGTGTATTCTTAACGGGATAAAACGTGTGGACAAAGGATTTAAAATATATAGCTCATACAAGTGGCCACCCTGTGATGTAGATGCCCAAACCAAAGAATTGAACAAATTGGATCAAATATAAGAAGGGAGGGACTTAGCTGCTTGAATGGAGGGAACATGTTTGAGTTTTTGTTAGGGAACTGGGTATATGACAAGCATGTATCTTGTAGCAACACACACATGTAGCTTAATTGTATTGTTCAAATATAGCATTTTCTTTGTCTTACCAAAAATGTATCGCAAAGCCAGCAAGTGAATATATTCTTCCTCAGATGAAAACGCCATGTCCCTCTTTTGATGTGCCGCCATATGGGACCACATGCAGGTCTTCAGAAGTTCACTGTGATTGCACCTCTTCAGATGCTTCTGTAAGAACATAGGGTAACATCCATTAGGACGGAAACAGCATTAGACATTTTCTCAAAAGACTATTCAAACCAACATTTGCCGTTGGGTTTGAATCCAACGCTTAAATGTTGAATACAAAAAGATTATTATTATTTCATTGGATGCCTACAAGTCCAAATTGAAAGCACTTGAGATGACCTTCTTCTTGTAACTGTTTAATTTGTGATTTCATGTCAATAATGTAAACTGTGTGGAACTTTTGCTGCCTCTTGGCCAGGACTCCCTTGAAAAATAGCTTTTTAATTTCAGTTGGCCTTCCTGGATAAATAAAGTAAAATAAAAAGGATTGATGCTTATTTGATAATGTGGAATGGCTAGACATAGTGTGTACAAGATGACACTGAGCAACAGAGCCAAATTTGAACTTTTTGGTGGGTTTTTATGTTATTCTATGTGGTAAGCATACACTAAGAAAACACTCCTATAAAACATGTTCCAACTATACATCTGAATTTCACACTAAAGCCAGACACAATGCACTGTTTGTGGAAAAGTTTTCCCATCTCTGCCGTTGTGGTGTCCCATACATTTGGTACATTTGAACTGCCAAAAGATAAAAGCCCGACGAGGGGGCGCGCACACATGCACACACACACACTCTTCACAAGCGATTACACAAAATACTCAGAGATTACATCCTCTCAAATCTGCGTCCTTTACGGGTTTAGAGCCAGCATGTCAGGCTTTCAATTTTTTTTTTTTCCTCCCTCTTTCCCCTTGTATGGGTCAGAGGCTGTTGCTAGGCTACCAAACCCAGAATTCATAAGTTCAGGGAAATGTTTATATAAGCCATTTCAATTCAAAGTAAAATGATAATGGAAAATATAGTTGGATCAGTCCCAAATGATTATTCAGTATAGATTTAGAAGTCTAACAATCTATGCATTGCAGGTTTTTTACGTGTTGAAGTATGTCTTTACTCTGTGCTATTAAAAATACAACCGCAGGATATGAGAGAAAAATCGTGCAGTAAAAAAAAAGTCTTGAATATTGCAATATAAATATTATTATATCTTACTAAACCATTTCAATACAGTATATTGCAATTAAATTAAAACAAACTTTTTTGTCATTAAAGGTACACCGCGTAACATTTCACACAACAATTGTCAGCATCTATTGTATTCCAGAGATTTTTTTAGCACTGAAAAATATCAAAAATAGCCAAAATGTCTTTGCTGTGAGCGGCTCCTCTCCTAAGACGTGACTTGTAACTTTACTGGGAGCGGGGACGTCTCCAGCTCGTCGCCATATGAGATTTAAATCGGTTAGGTTTTCATCCAAATCCATTGTTTGATTAACCATTGCAAAAATATGATTTTCTGTAACTAGCTCAGTGTCTCTCAATTATTTTCTGTTACGCCCCCCTTAGGAAGAAGGAAACATTTTGCGCCCCCCCTCCATGTGACTGCTGTGGTGCTGCATAAATACGCATATGGGCGACTCATAGCAAAGTGTATTTGCATGGCCTTTTGTACAGAATGTTTGTGGATATGGACATATTAGTTTGCCCTCACACCGTAGTGGGGCCGTAGTCACAGTGAAGCCAAGTGCTGCACTTCCTCATATTTCCTCGTCTTAGCTTTCGGGAGACTTTTGTTTGTGTCATTATCTCAGTCTCTCTCCACCTTTCTTTTCATCACTGTTAAATATAAAAAAGCATGTTCCCCTGGCATCGCACCGCGCAACCCCAGGGGGGCCCGCCCCACTATTCGAGAACCACTGAACTAGCTGGACATTAGGAGCATGTTTTGTATTGCTGGCAACAGTATCATCCAAAATGTTACGCAGTGTCCCTTTAAATTGTATTAAAAACAAGACTTGAAGTAGATACATGAGGATAACTTAACTTTTTTTCCATTTCTCAGTGAACAAGGATTTTTTCCTAGGGATTTTTTCTAGCAAAAAAGCCAGATTGAAGACCTAAGTGATTGTGCAGTATATTGTGATTTCTTGCGATATACCAAATATTGCAATGACAATAATTTAGTGATATATTGTGCAGCCTTTGTCATGACTTTACAATGCAATGTTATATTGTTTTAATTGAATTAATAGAACTGGGGAGAAAGGACTTGAAAGCGAAAATAGTTGTTATACAAAGCAATTTATATGGACCAAAATAGAAGTGTACAGGCCTTATTCTGTAGCCGACTGTGTGCCGTCATGTTTATTGTGCAGGGGAGGAAGGGAGAATAGAGCTTTAAGGATACAGTATGCACTATCACACACACAGCACATAGAAACGCACAATAACGCACACTATAGAAAGAGAGCAGTGCAATCTGGTGGCCAAGTGTGACACAAACAAGATAACATCTATAGGCTGCTGGTATGGCTCCAAATGCGGCAGGGCTATAAAGCTAAAACAATGACTGTGGTGTGTACGGGGCAATGTGGAGGACCGCGGTGTGGTTTGAACATTCCTGTCGACAAGCAGCTCTCATCCTCATGCAACTTCCACCGCCGCTCCACCAGCAAAATATTCAACAATATTAATATAATGCAGACAATAGGAGGGAGTGGGGAGAAGATGTGGAATATATCTCGGCTTCTTCGGTAGAAGGTAGAGCACATGACAATCTGGAGGTTACCAATGTATGACATGAATGCATAAGCAGCACCTGACATACATATTACCTAAATATGATTTCTCTCTTCCGTCCTAATCATTGCTGTACCTTCTCCAGCCTTATACATGGCATTTGTCTAGTCTTACTCCTCATAACGCCATGCAGAGAGATGATGAGATACTGTGACCGAAATGAACTTGGAAATTGTACTGAGCAAACACAAGACAATAGGCAGTGTGTGTGATGCAGCCTCGTGGCAGGTGCTGCTATGGGGCTAGACCAGACTAGACTGGGCTCCATCTGGTGTAGAGGGCCTGCTCTTGATGGTGGAGAGGGCCCTGCCAGACAGACACACACACATATTAATGTGGGAAAACCAACGTCTCGCCTGCCTCTCTCTCACTCACTCTCCAGACTGAATTACAATCTCAAAAGGCTCGCCCCATATCCTCCATTTATTACCCCCTCAGCAATGCATTAATTCATCCTACAACTGGGCAAAGCAGACTGGTGCTGCTGGTTGAGACACAGATGCCACAGCCGAAATGCAGACATATTTTATTTTATATGACAGGCAATGAGATACTCCACTGCTGACTTTTTAATAACATACTGTAATTTAGTCCTGAAATGCTACTGTTCCTTTTGTAGCTATGTAAAAAGAATTCGAAAAGGTCAGCAATGGGTCAAGAACAAGAATATTATTTGGGGCAAGAGTCCAGATCACTGTTAAAATGTTTTAAAGGATCCTTGACTATATATAACTATGTATAATGTTTTTTTCTGTTTTTATATTCACCCACTGGTTGAAAGGCAACATGTCCTAAGTAAATAACATTTTAGGAGACTCTACCAAACTGTCATCATGTCCACACAGCACAGGTAATAAATCACAATAACAACTCATGTCAATCACAAACAGTAAAGCAACCTCACACCACGACAGCCCAATATAAACAAGTAGATATTTCTCCTGCACATCCACCTCCTTCGTGACGCAGTGTGAGCCGAGGCCTGTGCACCCGCAGCAGCACCCAGCTCTGTGCCACGCAAACGCAGGGAGAAGCCACCAACACAGGAGCAGTTACAGCTCCAGCAGCTTGTGACACACAATTGGATGTATTAAAATTCAACAGGCTCCACCACACAACCCTGAACTGGACTCTATACCTTCTGTCCAGGCTGGGATGGAAATGGGATGGACTGATGAGCAACCCAAAAGAGCATTATGAAATAGCCGTGAAATCAGGCCCTATGCCAACACTCCTGCCTGCTAGAGCATGCATTCAAATCACTGTTGGCTTGAAAAGGCCTGTACTCTCTCTATACTGTCATGTCACTTGTAGCATTATGACAAAAATACACACTGTTTTGATCCTATGGGAATAATCTGCTTGTTAGTAGATGCAGAGCGTGTTGTAGCCTGCTTGTCAGGCCTTGCACTGAACAGCGTTAGCCATCATTTTGATGTCCTTCTTGTGCATCAGAGCTGAAGCCACGGTTAATAAGGGCATCAATCAAGCTAAATCCAGGGATGTAAGGTGATCCCTTTGACAAACACCGACTGAATCATGATATTGTCTCCAGATCCACTTCATAAGCTGTGTCACTTTACTTTGATGGTGACATTGTGCTGCTAGTCTAGTACAACTCCCCCATATAGGCTATACCATACACATACATCACTCACAGCTCTATGAAATGGCTCAGGCTATAGCTGCTGTGAGGATCTAAGTAGCCTTTCATCTAAAACAAAGCTTTTCCACATTAAAGCAGGGCGTGTTTTGTAAATCTAACTGCAATAGTGCCTTAGATCTGTCAGTGTGAGCTTTCCAATATTTTATAGATGGCCAAAGCCATGGTGGTATAGAGGGGGCACTAGTTTGTCAAACACGTGACTCCTGTGACACGTCCAATCATATGCCTTTCCTTTTACAAACCCTGTTCGTGCAACCTCATAGATATTACCCACATAAATGGCCAAAAACAACCAAAAAGCACCCCAGGTACTCGCCAATTGTGCCTGGGTGCAGGAATGTTACTCTGCTTTAGCACTAGCGCCGCTGTCGAAACGCCCTCAACCCCATCACGCAATGAATGATGCTTCCAGTGTCACCCCCACGCGTCCCATGTGACAGCAACCCGAAGCCACACTGTGATAGCCCTCCGGTACCGGTACATCCATGGGGGCAGCGGCAGAGGGAGGCGTTTCTCGGTGGGATGAGTGCACGCTGCTGCTTCCGCGGGCTCCAGGCTGCATCCATACATCCTCCTCCTCCTCATCCTCCTCCTCCACTCTCCCTCTCCTCCGTCTTCTTCTACTGGTTTTTCTTCTTCTACTCAGCTATGATCTAACGCGTTACATTCTTCCGGGGTTACTATCAAACGTAACCGCACGTAAAGGTAGCCTTGCAATGTGCGCAACAGCGTAAAGGTATCCGGCGTGGACTTGCGTCATGATGGAGAATTGTTTATTCCGTCACACTGTTAAACAATTAAACAATAAACCTGACAAAGTGCTACATTGACAGATTTTTCTTTTTGCATTTAACATTTGAAAATCCCATTTGGTCTTTGTTCTGAACACTCTGCCTTCCCCATAGCCTACAACACTTGAACTTGACTCCCTATAGCCTATTCCGGGAAAAGTCATCCCACTGCGCACGCATGGTGACACATTCACCCGTCATCCCTATATGAGCCTAGCAATGACGGCCATGCCTCACGCAGCAGCCTATTATGTCCTATTTGAGGTCATAGCGATAATGGCCAATAGTCCGCAGAAGATGATGTAAGGAGCTTCCTTTCCCAAAAGAGCAGAGGTAGGCTATGGGGCTACACAGAGGGCCTCACAGACAGCTGTCAGATTAGCTGTTGTTTTATTAAATGCCAACTCACATCGACCCATTCCAGCACCATGCACTATAGTTTCAGTGCTGAGAGAGAATGAACCCGTGAATTGTTTGAAAGTATGACAAACTACCCTCGGCCTAATACAGCAGCACATACAGTGGAGAAAGGGCTTCCAGCTAAATGTCAGCACAATGATCTAGTGAGACAGGTCCCGCCTCAGTGGATGGGGATGGATATGGTGGAGGTTTGGTTAGTGACATATGACGAGTTAAAGCACCACAATGGAGAGATTGGATGGTCAACAAATCATACAAACAGCTATGGGTAGCCTACAGGCTATTTAGGCTTAATCTTAATTGGGTCTACTCAATATGAATAAAAATAGCCTGAAAGTTAAGTAGCCTATCAGGCAGGCATGTTGAACTTAATAAATACAGACGGAAACCATGCGTCGCCACATTCACCAGATTAATAACCATTCAATGATATACACAACTCTGATACACTCCTTATAGCCCGTCTGTAGGTGCTATAGCTGCATTTCCTTTTGATTTTTTTTTTTTTTACTATGGGCTACAGCCTGTAAAACATACATTATAGCCAACGTGACCATGTGGCAGCTGCATCTCCATGGCCATGTGCGTTGCCGGTGCAGCAGAGACAAAGCTCGTTTTACGCACACAACATTGTACATTATAAGCTATTAATAACCGCATTAAAGGCAAAATCAAAACATATCAAATGAACTGTCTGTGTGCGTGTGCTCTTTGAGTGTCAGATGTGGAGCGCAGTTGGCGGATGGAGCCCGTAGGGCCTCGGGGTCATCACAGCCACTGAATTAGCCATGCGTAGTGACGCACGTGCTCCAACAGCGCAGCATGAAAGAAGCAGAAAACGAGACGAGATATGGCATCATGAAATGAAATGCACGACGAGCTCTGAATGTTAATGGTGTGTAATTTAATGTCTGTCTTCTCCTCGAACCCAAGAATGATTCATTTACTGTAGCTGTCTAAAATACAAACGTTAATTCTGTTATTGATGCATTTCTGGGGGTAAAGGCTACACAAATCACATTAGGTATAGACTACAGCCTAAGACCGAAGGTACACTATAAACAACCTTTAATATTAACACTTATATCACTCGCATAATAACAACTCTTCCTTTAGCAAAGTCAAGATGTGTGTACAATATTTTAATCATCTTTCTTCACTACTATTTTGTGTGCAGCATCGTGCCCTTATCAAATGTTAATTTAATTTCCATTTAGGCTGTTATACTACAACTGCACTGACTTACATTGTGCCCCTTTTCAGCCTCACGTGCAGCCTCTGGACACACCCCCTGTGCGTCACGTCCTGCTAGTGCACAGCTTTGGGGCAGCTAAGCCCATTTGACTAACAAGGGACTGATTAATTGAAAGACTGTTGAAATACTGTTACAAAATGTTGGCAAGAAATGTGTAATCACAGCTATGAAATAAATAGTTTTAATGCATGTAAGTGTGTGATACTAAAGGAGGGCCAGGGCCTAATGCATTATTCAAAAAAAACAAACAAATCTGACTAATTTTAGGGTTAGTACAATTAGGAACACTGCCCCAAGATGAACGTACGCTCAATTGTTTAAAATACCGAATGGACGCTGCCTTTGTGTGACGCGTGGCTCCCGTGAAGCCTATACGGGCTCTGTCCATACGGGCTCTGTCCATGGTGCTGAACAGGCAAACATTTCTCGGCGCCATTTTTGTGAATAATGAATGCAATGTTTTACTCACTGTAGTTTGGGAGACCACATCTGGCTATTGTGGGATGCTCAAATATATAATTATGGAGAATTTTAAAAAAGTCAACTTTTATTTAATGTTTAATGTCTTTCTGTAAATCAGGCTACTAATTAATGCAAGAATATATAGACTACTACTTTCGGTCCATCTTGAGAGCGTTCTCATCGGTCTTTTTTTTTTTTTTTTTAGAGAATTTGCAAATGACTAATAGGCTGAAACGCACACTTGTTCTATAGTCACCATGAACACTAACTAAACTGAATTGATTATAAGAGTTAACAAACTGTTTGACGGTTTCAGAGGAGACTGGTGAAAGTAGCTAGATTCGTTGGAATTATTGGGAAACTCTTGTCATAAAACAGATGATCTGTGCGGGGTTTGTGGCACACCATTGATGATTGCTTAATGCTACTAAATGTGTTTATTAAATATTTTACTCACTTGTATATTTTTTAAATTGATCGTTATTATTATTATTTTTATTATTATTATTATTATTATTTTGCAGCTGTGAGGTTTATGACATTTGATTTTATGCTGTGTAATAGTGTAGGCCTATAGTCGAATGTGTATTATGCTGGTGCTGCAGAAATACAATTAGGCTATACTGTAGGCCTGCACCTGTTGCACATAAAAGAAAACAGTGTGTTAAATGAATGCTATAATTAGACATGGACTATATAAGCCGCACAAATTATGGTAAAATAGGCTACTGAGATTCAGCCATAATAATCTTCATATAGCCTTATTTAAGTTGGATATTTGCCTGTTATTAACATAGTGTGGTTAATAAACATCGCAATATTCAAATATTTATATATGTGGCTGCAGGTTAGTCACACATAAATATAAATACACACAAAGTGTATCACACCCGTGATATTTATGCTGCGATTTCAGATTCTATGATGGGTGTAAAGCAGTATAGTATTCATTTCAATCTTCAGCTCTATAGTTTTGCTTTTCCCCACACAAAAAAAAAAAACCTTTAAGAGAAGAAAAACTCCTAACGAAGAAAAAAAGTCAAGTTCAACAACGTGCCAGTGCTCATTACCATCATAATAGTGTCTGGAGCGCTCACTGCACACACGGCTCTGGGAACAAGAGGCGGTGGCGTCAAGTCCCTGCAGCCACAGCCCGGGACACTTTCCCAGGCTCCAACAATCACGCCAGTGTGTGCTGAGAGAGACGCACCGGCTCTGGGCGCGTCGTGCACAATGTAAGGTGAAATAATACGCTGACATATAAATACACTGCAGTCTATGATGAACCATAAGTTGGCCTATCTTTTACACAAATATTGAAAATACTTCACAAGTTTGTCTTTTAGATGAAAAACATTTACCCAGAATGAGTGGTTGCATTTCTTCTACAGCTCAAATAAATAAAGATAAAAGTGAACTTACTGCGTAAATCCAGCTTTCCTCACATTCAGCCAGTCTGTTAGCACAACGCAAAACTCTAAGGCAGTCCAAAGAGGAAAAGAAGCAAAAGTGATACTGAACAGCTGATCCGGAGCTGGGTTGGATTCTGCCATATCTGATCGTTTGTTCGGGCGAAATGCCTAAAAGCCAAACCCAAGGCCGAGTAAAGGAGACACTGCGCATCCCCTTCTTCCTAGTCTCAGACAGAGCGCCGCGTGATGACAGTGTGCGCCGGCTATGCGCGCCTCGCTCCTCCTCCTCCTTCTCTCTCTCTCTCTCTCTCTCTCTCTCTCTCTCTCTCTCTCTCTCTCTCTCCCTCCCTCTCCCTCTCTCTCGCTCATACGTGTGCTAGAATCCAAAATCGTGTCACAGCTGTATTCTGCATTATTGCAAAGGACTGAAAAGTAGACTGAAGGAGTCAGTTGCTTCACAATGACAGTCTTGTGTCACGTGACGCAGATATCTATATCTTCCAGAGGCAGAAGGGAGCACTTTCCATGTGACTTCTCAATGGTTTACCAAAACTACACAGCAGCCACTCATCAGCCCATTCTGCCCTGGCATTATTTACACAATGAATATAACTTCAGGAAACACACCACAACAAAACTGTCCACGAAATTGTTGAAACCAGGAGAACGCCACGAGCAAAGTCAGCATTATGAATTAAAACAACCGTGTCCATGCGCATCACATTTTGCGCCATCATAATGCGGCACAGTTTTCTGCCACTATGATCAACTTCATCTTGGAGCACTCACAGACGCAAATACACCGTACGGTCTGGTGTTTGCAGGTGTGTCCAGATGCAGAGCCACATGTGCTAGGCTACAGACCTTAAGACAGGGCGTGCTGTTGCGTGTTGACGTTGAGCACGAGGATAGGCTACCCCACATACACTGTCCAATGCACGTTTGAGCTGAAACCGGTTTATGAACGTGGTGCGAATGGTCATTGTGTTCTCGTTCATAGAGGCCTAAACAGTGCCACCTTTTGGCAAAAAGCAGCATTGCGGTACACCGTACGGCTGGGGCCTAGTTGGTTGAAGCCTCAAACATTCACATCGATGAAATAGCCTACATCAATACAATCAATAATATGCTCAAAACAGGAATGCGTCTGATAGAGGAATAAACATTACGCTCAGGGTTGGTTTCTGAGGTTCTTAGAGGATTCCAGCGCGAAACTGAATATTGTGTATTTGGAAATAAAAGGCTATATTCTAAATTTACAGATAATGATTGTATCTACCTTTTTAGGCACTTCGCGATACTTGATTTGTTCTTTACATTAGCCTAAAGATTAGTATTAACTCTGGTGTAATGTGGTTTATGTTTTACGTGGCACAGTGAAAAAATGCCCGTGGGCATCATGCATGTATACATTACTATTGCCGCATGATTAATAATTGTATTTATTTGTTTATTTATTTATTAGGATTACTCACATGAATTGACACGCCAGCAATAAGCCTAAATGTCAATGTGCCAGAGTTAGCATTACAGCTCAATTTAATATCGTATTTAATCCGTTTTCAGAAGGAAAGTGGAAATTTGGTTGAACACATGTTTTTGATTGTGGGTCAATAATAAAGCAGATTATAGTCGTTTTTGGTCTATTTGAATAAGAGATGGTTAAGAGGAAAAGGTTGCTCTTTTTATGTATATAATTACATGTAGGCTACGTCTTCTCCTGACATGCTTAATTCCCTTATTTCAAATGGATATCTAATGTTTAAATTGTCTTACAATAGAATCTCAACTTACTTAAATATCTGACATTCCCTGTAAAAGGGAATACAAATAAATGCTTGATGTGTTTTTTGAAGTACTGTATTTACTTAATCCCACATATAAATGTATTTTAATGGGAGGCATTCTGGGGTAAAATATAATACATAAACTAAAGTATATTTCTAAATTGATTGAAAGTCCGCGTCAGGACGTTGAAAACGTTGAAAACAAGGACAAATCAACTTTTTTGTCACAAATTAAAATATTAGGTATTCATTGTAGATGAAACAAAAATATAGAACTCAAGAAGACACGTGAGTATTTGCGTAATTACGCATCATTTCTGAGAATCCATGACGCCATAATAAAACTGTGTTTTTATACTGTTCACCTGATGCCCACAAAGTGGTTAAAATCAAAATATTCATCGTTATAATCCCACTGCACTATATTATTTCGGTATTTATTTCACAAGTGTCTATATTGCAAGTGTCGTCTTTACGCATGCGGCAGCAGAGCAGGCACGGGTCAATGTTAATGACTGACCAATTGAAGTGGTCACTTGAGGGAATTGTAATCGCGGAACTTCAAAGAGGCTTGACCTGACACAGGACACAGGAGTCAAAGGTCACGCATGAAAACAAACAGGAGCGAGTGTCAGGCGCGTCCTGTGGCCTCGTTAACATCTGAGGACTTTTGGACAAACTGATGGATTTGTGTAGCATTTGGAAAAGGACCTGTTTCTGCCATTGCTTGGATTTCTCACTTGGCTCATTTTCACATTACATGGTCAATTCCATTGTAACATTAATCATTCTCAGTTTATTTTGTAGCATGTTTACTTTGTTTTGTGTTTTTTTTTTTCTATAGGCATCATTTTTTGTTGAAAGTTAAGAAATACAGCTTGGCGTGGCTCTGCATTAAACTAACATGGCTGTGAATGTTTTTTTATAAACTTTATTTTTATAGCCCATGAAGCTTAAATAAAATACAGCTGTTTATAGGTTTTTTATTTTAACTTAGTAACTTTATAGCTTTTAGTGTAACTGCCAGTAAATGTCAGACACTGTTTAAGTATATTTTAGAAGAGAATTTGTTTCATAAATGTCATACACAAATCAGGAGTTTATTTAGTTTAACCTGAACACACAAATATCAAATGTAATTTCATTTTGTGAAAAGGCCAAAGCCTTTTCTGTCACTAATTCTGCCAACTCTCCACCTGTTCATCAACAACACTTACTTTTGCCAATGCTAACACCCCGACTTTATTTTTTACTTTGTCTAGGAAACTAGACAAAAGAGACAAAACATTGGAAATGAAGGCATAATTAAGGTTAGGCTACTAGAATAATGCCAACTTCAAAAGAATCACCAGATCAAATAACAAAACCTAAAATGCATTTACTAAGCCACAGGTGAAAGAAGAAAGTCATTTCTCAAGCAGTTCTCCTAACATTACAAGTTCATTTGGCAAATATATACAGTAGGCTATAGATGAAGTAGAAAAAGATGGAGTAGCAAGATGATAAATAGTCCTTAATTTAAGTGCGCCAAAGATGAAATAAATAACAGTTTGATTAAATACATGCAGGTTATTTCAAGAAAACAATTATGAAAAATCCCTGGACTTACCCATGTGCTGTACAGGCCTTCAGAGCGCAGCACCAGAGAAGCTCCTGTCGCAGCGTGCGCCATGCGAACACAGAGCAGCGCGCGACTGCAGCGCTGGTTTAATTGGGAACAGGCTGGGCTGTATGCTAATGAGCACTGACATCAGTGCTAATGGCCCACGCACCATAAAAGACCGGAGCAAAAGGCCAAAGTCGCGCCTCTTTTCCCAGGCAATTCCCGCGGTCAAGTTCAAGCGCAAGCAGCCGGCCAACGATTGTCATTCAGAGCGCGCACCTCGGATCATTCTCTGAGAGAGGCCATAGCTCCACGTCCACTCTCAAAAGGACTCCAGGAATGCATAGTGTTATTATTCAGCTAATGAGGAAGAACATGAGCTGTGCAACAAAATATAAATTACACTTTCCAATGAGTAGTAGTCTTCAACAGAGTCCACTGCAATTAGTAATAGGCCTACTGTATATCACACAAGTGCATAGCAAGATATTTGGTTTGGTGTTTCCAGGAATTATGAAAGTGTGAAAGTAAATCTGCATAATATACAGTACACTCAAATGCATTACCATTTTATAATTCTCATGACATTTCACTATATAAATGCCTTGATTAATCTTGATAGAAGAACCCACACTGTACTATCTTTCTGAAAATGGGTGCAGATATGGAAAGAAGAGGGAAATGGTGCAGTGAATTCTCAAAATCATGTGTCAAAATAAAGCAAAAGTGTTCAAGAAAAATCATTTGGTAACCAGCACTGGAACACAAATGTTTAAGTGTGTGTGGATAGAGGTTGAAAGGATGTTGTCGATGGAGATGTGTGTTTCATTTAATATTTACTTTTATATGAGTGTGCATCCTGACAGTATACTTGGGTAATAAAGAATTATAATTGCCAAGTTGATAACCATTTAGTGTGCACAGGCAGCACTCATCTGCCTACTGTATCATGCATGACATTGGAAACATTCAGAATTAATGGTGTATTTCCCTAAAGAATACAAGAGTGCAGTGAGTTGTGTCTAAATCCACTAAATGTAGGTGCAGGGCAAAGGGACAGATTATGTGTGAGCCTCAAACTTATCAAATAGTCAAAATGTAAATGAACAGTTGTGCTATATTTATGCACACCAGGCATCTTCAACCAGTGGCTCGGGAGCTGCTGTAGCTCTCCAGATCTTTCTTGGTAGCATGCCAAAGGTGTATATGCTTTGGGATGCATTTTATTTTTCTTCCAATCAAGTTGAATACAATCTGTAATTGTTTAATAAATAGAGAAACTTATTAAAGTTATTTTCTGCCATATCATCTGAATTCCATCATCCACCTCAAAGTAGCACTGTCACACAAGTGTCATCGAAGCGTTATGTTGCTCTTCGTCCTTTTAATTTAAAAATAGAAGGACAAAGAGCAACATTCATCCTTGATTTTTGAATGTAGCGTGTATAATCAAACTGAGGTGGGGAAACAATCAAAAACAGAGACTCCTTGACCAAGTGGAAATAGATTATACAGCAGTATACTGCACATGTTTCATAACTATGCATTTTGAAGGCACACACACATTTAGTCTTTGGTTGCATCGTGTATCATTCGCTTTACTACATTTTCTGCAGTGCATTTTAAATGATGAATTCAGATATATTGCTCCTCCCTGTCATTACTGTACAGTAGTCTTGCCTTGGGCTGTTCCCACAGTGGTTCCCACACTGACAGGAGGCATCAGAAAGACAAAGAGAAAAAGAGCGGGACACTTGAATGAGAGGAGAGGTGCTGAAGTCCCCTTTGACGGGGCACCTTTGCAGTATTTGCATATATTTTAATGAGGACATGAATAGCATGCATTGAGCAAACAAAGACGGTCCAATGAGAGGGCTGCGTGTTCTTGGTATCCCAGTAGCCACTGGGGCCGACACAGAGATGTGTTGTGGGAACCAAGGGGCCCCCCTATCCCCACCACAGGGAGGGGTTCAGCCTGCACTGAATTAGCATTTTATTTGTGTCCATTTCGGCTAGTAATTTCTGTCTCTTCACTGGAGCCACAGATGGCTAACATAGCACATTTAGCTATTCCTGCAAAGCACAGTCTGTATGAAGATGGATATTTCACAAATACAGCTGATGTTTATGAATATTATAGAACCAACTTTGGTTAGTCATACATTCTTTATTTTATATCATACATTGACTGAAAGTGATTTACTTTTACATTATGAAAAAATATGTATATTTTATATGACAGTACTCATAAAACTTCTCTGTCTGTCTGTTTATTTGTTTTTGAGTATTTATTAAGACATATAACATGTAGAAAGTGATAGTGTTCAAACTGCATCAGGTGCAAATCATTTGTAAAACGGACAATTTTTGGGAATTCTGATTCATCATATCTGTCATAGCAAAAGCCAGGACATTTATATGAATTTAGTTGTAGTTGCTTTTGTAGATCAAATGGAAAATCTACTGGAATGAATTTAAAACTGCCATTCTTCCTGTCCAACCTCACCCAGTCCATAGTGAAAGGGAATCTTATTTGTATAGTGCTTTAATATGACACAAGTCATCCACAGCGCTAGGCAATGTGGGTGAAGTGTCTTGCCCAAGGCAGTGTGCACCTGAGGGCCAGGAGTCGAACCACAGACCTTCCGGTCATGAGATGACCCGCCTCTGTCGCAGATGGTATAAACCTTCATACAAGCAAAAACAAACAAACAAAAAAACTAAATTCATTATACTTAGACTTTATTGACCCACAAGGGAAATTGTGTTACGTTGCTCACAGTAATCTACATTACATTGCTTCAAGTTCAGTCCTTATTGAAATATCATGGGCTCCTACAAAACACTGAGGGATGAACATCTGCTGCGGAGGAGCTGCAAGCAATTAGCAAAAAGTGGGATTCAATCAACAGTAGACCACCCAAACATGAACGCACATGCTAAACTCAGATTTGAATAAATTAATTTTGGCAAAAGATCTTTGGAAACCATGTCAGTGGAAACATTTGGCTCAGTTGGAGATGCACAGACCTCCTGGTCACAGAAGATGAGCTGACATTATAATGCAAGTCCCAATCAACAGTTTAAGCTGTGTGACCAAGCGTGCCTCACATGAAGAACTGTATTTTATTCTGCTGCTAGTTTCTTTCTTATAGCCTTCCCTCAGAAGTGTCACGTGATGTTTTTCTGAAGAAGGCAACAGAAGCAGCTGAAACTGTCAAAGTAAAATAAATACACAGATCTGGCTATAAGAAAGAGACTAGCATCGTTACTAGAAGACCTTATGAACCTAATCGGACTACTGTATTTTATTCTCTTATGTAGGGGGTAGTGACCTGTTGCTGAACTGAGCATTGGCTGAATGCACCTCAGCCTCTGAGTTGGACCGTACTATTTGGCTGTGACTGTGTGATCTATGTTCATGATTGTTGTTGTATTATGTGACACCTGCTGCAAACTAATTTCCTTTGGAACAATAATAAAATTGAACCTCTATTAATAATCCATTACTTAACAGTTTTTGACAGTAAAGCAGTAAATATGAAATATGAAACTTCAAATGAAAAAATAAATAAATACATAATTGAAGCCAAATTTCAAAATGTAGCCTGTTTCCAGTTTTCCAATCCTTTATCCTTTTAACAAATCCACAATTTAGTCATTTATTTGTTATCACAGCTATTTATAATTTATACAGCAATTAAATTACCATAATTGTTCCATGTAGATTACAAAAGTAAACACTATGTTCTGCCTCAATCTCAGCAGTATTTCCTTGATATAGAGATATAAAAAGTACTGGTGAGGTCTGTTAAATTTATCAACAAATCTAGTTTTTGTTTTTTTATGAATCCAATATGCAAGAGGTGTTTTATTTTAATGTTCACATATTTTCTGCATAGTGAACATAAGCAGTAAAACCATCAACCAATGTGATAAGATAGTTGTCCTATAATTGGCTAATAATGAGTTATTGCAGTTGAATAGCCTAT
>OMNZ01078607.1:53814-74092 GCA_900303255.1 Lesueurigobius sanzi
AATAGCCTATGAAATATGAACTGCTTTATAGCCATCACTATCACAAGTTATATCACTTTGCGCTGAAGCCCATGCAGCCCTCAGTAATGTCTAAAATGTCTATGGATGATAGCCTGTATTTTAGGCATGAGAAATACTACACCCTACATGTGTTTATCTTGAGACAGACGTAAGCATTCACTGATTTGTGTGATCTAACAACGATTACAACTAAAACAAATTGGCTTTGTAAAATATAAATCCAGGTTTTATGGTGTTCAGGAAAAAGTATTTTATGTCGTTCAGATGTATAAAATTCCCAGGCTCAAAGCGGCTCCTGAAGGCAGCGCAGGGTTTTACATCCGGGACACTGCGGTTTCACATGTCAGAGCAGTCAGCTGTCAGAGCTCCTTCATGTGGACAGCTTACAGAGGACAGTGACCTTTGGGAGAAAACATGGTATGTTTTATTGTCATGTGCTTCAGTCTCTGCTCGTCCACACTTTGATATTTCTCTGCAAAACAGTGTTTATGTTTAGCAGCAAGAGTATTTTGCTAATGTAGCACAGCTAGCTTACACGCTAAACCAATGCTGCAGCATGGACAGGTGGTGAAGTTTGGCTAAATTTAGCACAACAGACACATGCTAGCTTTCATTCATTGTGAAATATCTTTAAAGTTCTTGTATTTGGAGATGGTACATGTACAAATGCTTGAGGCGCATTGTCGTAGTTGAATCTGCTTTCTACTTTTCTTGCGAATAATGTACATGGCACATATATGGTAGTTTTAATTGCTACAAATACATTCCTGCATTGTGTGATCATAATAACTAGAAAGGGTCTTTAAGCAGTTCCAGATAAACCTCCAGAGATATACTACATATTGTGTAATGTCTGTGTTTTGACAGGCGCTGATGGGGATCCAGTTGGTGGTCAGCCTGCTGGCTGCCAGTATCATGCAGAAGATGGCTCCTCACTGCTCATTTGCACGATGGCTTTTGTGTAATGGCAGGTACTGCCTCAGTTACAGCTGCTCACGTCAGATTCATGAAGCTATGTATTTATCCACCTGGTGTTTTTTTTTTCTCTTCACAGCTTGTTCAGGTTCAAACATCCTTCAGAGGGAGAGCTGTGTGCACTGGCAGGGAAACAGATGCCCAAACCAAACAGGAGAGACAGGTGAGACGGGGGAGGGTCCAGTACATCACATTTTAAAGGAAGATGTTTTGTTTAGCACTTGGACAAAACATGTCATTACAAACAAATGTTTACACTTAACTAAAGTGTGTGTTGTCTTGGCTTCAGGCGGCAGAATGGGGAGAGTAAACCACTAACTGTGCCCAAAGACATTGACCTTCACTTGGAGAAGGCTCCAGTCGGCGTTATTGATGCCCTTGGTAAAATAAAAACAACTTTCTCTACACCACAGGAGACCATACTACAGTTTAAAGGAATAGGCCACCATTTTCCCATACTGAGATATGTTCTTACCTGAGCTTAGACGAGTTGATGCATACCTGTCTGGTCTTTGTGTGCCCTGAGTCACGCACAAAGACCAAAGATGTTGTTAGCATTTAGCCTTCTTAGCATATTCCTTTGGCTCCAAACGGGGGTGAAGTTGGATGCCACCAAGCCCTTCCACGTTTTCCCTATTTAAATACGGTTATGTGAGTAGTTACACGATTAAGTATAGTTACACAAAATGAAACATGTCGACTTTCTAAGCAGATAAAAAGTGGTACTATATTGTAAGGCGTAATATCATCCTAGAAGCACTTTGTCGTCAGAGCAGTAATATCTTCACTCTCACACTAGGAGTGAAGATATTACTGCGCCTTACAATATAGGCTAAATGCTAACAACATCTTTGGTCTTTGTGCGTGACAAAGAAGTATATGTAAAAACGGTGGCCTATTCCTTTTAAAGTTCGACACAATTTTTCATTGGGCTTTTATTGTTTTGCTTGAACTTAAGAAAAAAGTTAGATATTATGTTAATGCATTTAACTTAATATTGTATTTTCAGTGCTGCGCTTCTTCCTTGAGTACCAGTGGCTCATAGATTTTGCTGTCTATGCAAGTGGAGTGTTTATTTTCACTGAGTGCTACTACAGCGTTGTAGATGCCAGCAAAGAGGTCAACATCGGGGCCATCTGGTGTGTCCTGACCGTTCTCTTTTGCATGTATCCTTCTCATTTATCCAATTCTTCATGTGAATTGTAAATCAGGATGAGATTATAAAATGACCTCAACATCTTTTCCAAACCCTAATTTCATCCAGATAAAGTATCCTTAACCTTCAACCTTCAGCAAAACTCTTCACACTTTGATGAGCCATTACTTCAGCTCAGAGGAGGGCGGTGAGCGCTCCGTGTGCCTTGCCTTTGGCTTTTTGTCTTTGTTGGTGGCCATGTTGGTTCTTGTGGTGAGAGAAGATTACCTGGAGTTTGGTCTGGAGCCGGGATTCAACAGCCTTTTCAACAACCTGGAAATGTTCGTGAAGCAGCAGGGTTATGCTGACTGGTCGTAAGTATTTTCATATGAGAAATACAACTATTGTGTTCAAATCCTATTTCAATGTGTATTTTGTATGTAACAACAGAATCCCAGTAACCAGGCTGACTTTGAAGCTTGGCCTGGCTGCTCTGTGTGCTTACATTGGAGCTCTTTTGGCGTTCCCTGGTCTGAGACTCGCTCAAACCCATCTTGATGCTGTCCAGATGAACTCTGATCGACCACTAATCCAGTAAGAACATGCATACTGTAGTTTTCAAACATTGTGTAACATGTAATTGCTGCTTTGAAGTGACACATTGTATTGTTTAACATAGGATTCTGCTGCACATGAGCTTCATGTCACCAATCATTGTATTGATTCTGTGGGTAAAGCCAATTGCAAGAGACTTTCTGGCCAATGCACCAATGGGAAAGACTTCTATAACAATGTAAGTGGTTTTACTAATTCCATGTGTGTGTATATATAAAATAAATCCTGTATACTCATTCTGGATCCTTGTTGCAGAGTGTCGAGTTCGGCCTTTGACAGCATGCGTCTGGGCATCGTTGTTGCTCTGTGCGTGCTGCGTTTGGCCCTGACCCGCTATCACATGCAGGCTTACCTCAACCTGGCGCAGAAGTGGGTGGAGCAAATGAAGAGGGAAGCGGGACGCATTGCTGCCATTGACATTCAGAGAAAGGTCTGGCCTCTTTAATATGGAATATTCAAAATGACTTCAGTCACATTCAGAAGAAATGCTAACTATAGTCCGTTTTGTCATAGGTCACCCGAGTGTTTTGTTACCTGACAGTGGTGACTCTGCAGTATTTGGTTCCTGTTTTGTTGATTCTCTTCTCCACTCTCGCACTAAAGGCACTGGGTAAGTTTATTGGGATAATGGGGAATAAAGCTTAGCCCATTCTACTGTTGGTTACTCTTTTATTATGTAAATGTTTTTTTTAATTTTTTTTTTAATGTATAAAACGTCGTGCCCGAAACCATTGAGGGCTGAGTTTCTAGAGTTTTACAACATAATATTGAAAATCCTCTTTTTATCAGTGTTCCATAGCTTGTTTTTGAAACAGTTCAATGTGGAGCAATCCCACAGCTCTGGCACATTATTCAGAAGCTTCGTCGCAAACGAGAACGGGGAGCGGTCCAGTGCTCGGCTGGTGGGATACACTATGTCAGGCTGGATGAGAGTTTTGTTTCGTGTTTGGATAGTGGTTCTTTTTGTTGTTGGACACAAGGAGCCCAGAGCACGTGGAAGTAGTCCATGCAGCAACTTGTATCCATAGCACATTAAAGCAAATTTTTTTTCTGTGCTTTAATGGAGCTGCTTTCAGTTCGTCATAGTCCCCATCCGTGACTGGTTGTCTGTAAGGATAGTGCTGTATAATCCTGATGGCTCGACGTTGGAGTTCTACCTGTCATTTTTCCACACAATAGTTGATTACCTGTTTGCTGCAACTACCCTTTTAAATATTTAATTCTAAATATTTCAAAAACATTGGCCTTTTGTGTTCCCAAATATCAAGCAAACCTTTCCAAGTCAAATATCAATGCCACTTGTTGCTATTGCCATTTTAATGTATTCACAAAAACAGAAATATTTTTCATAATGTATAGGTTGTTTATGTTTACATGTTTTGGTTTGGTTCTCACTCTGATAATCCAATCACAAAGCAGATTGCACCCTTGTTGCCTGTTTCAAAAGCTAAAATTCTCACTGATCTAAATGCTTAATCCTATATTGTCCTTCAATACAATGACTGAGATCATGTCTACTTATAGTGAGTATACGGTAAGTAAAGGCCTTCCAGATTGAGTTGTTATTGTAGTAACCATTTTTAAACCAATAGAAAGAGTCGTATTTATGCAGTAATGGAATAGAAATTGATGTCTTCATTCATAAAATTGTGTGTTTTTTCTGTTTTTATTTTGTCTGTAGGAGACTTCTCCTGGACCCCTGGAGCGGAGCAGGCGCCCGGAGTGACCCCGGCTCTGGTCTTACCCACTGCTGCCCCTGCGGTGTCTGGGGTCCTGGACGAGGACGAGGATGGGGTGGACTACATGGAGGAGGACATCCAGGCCACGGTGTCCCGTCTTTCTGAAACCTTCACAGCTCTCAGATCAGTGCTCAGTCCGCTGTTTTTCAGAGGCTTCTTTGCTTTCCTCACCTGGTGGGTCGCTGCCTGTCAAGTCCTCAGCTCCCTGTTCGGCATCTACTTCCACCAGTACCTCATGCACAGTTAAACTAACCGAAGGAAAGAACTAAGAACTACAAAGACACAGCAAATATTAACAATCAAGATGCCCAATTATAGCAATACCTTTTTTTTAATTTACCATCAATCAGACTTTCCACTCCCTAGTCCCTTCCCGGAGTACAACACGGGACACTGCATGTTACCTGAGGAGTCGAAGAAGTTACTACAAGTATGTAGGACTACATCAGTTCATTTTTGTTGATGAGTTCTTTCAGTGAGTACATTTTCCATCAAAGAGGAGACTATGGTGGCCACTCAGTCTTAATTCTCTCCCCCATTATATAAAAAAAAAAGCGTCAGAGAAAGACTTTTTGCTTCTTGTATTATCACAAACATATAAAACTATAATATCCTGATCAAAATAACTTTTAATTTTAAGTAAATAGAGCCATTAAGTTAAATTTTTACTTGATAAACTACATAAAGAAAAACCACTGGGGATCAGAGTTGCTTTTTACTGGCCCCATTGTCGGAGTGAATAATCAAGTCCAAATCAGTAGTACCACCTGCTTAAAAGAAAACAATATATCACATGCTGAAGAGGTTTGGCTTCGAGTTGGGGGTTAATAGTAAAAACAATTCTTAGTATCAGCCCATGATACCTGGGTTGCAATGTCATGTGCCTGAACTGAGGTAAACCATTAACTAGAACTGAACTGGTGAAACACCTGAAAACAAATGCAAGTATAGGGCTGGGTAACACGAAACGATACCAGTGTGGTATCGAAAAGAACCTTTAGGTACTAATGGTACTGAAAAAATATTCCTTTTAACAACTTTTGATGCCTGGCGGGTCCTGAGACGGCACTAGAGTTACTTGGTTGTTTCAGCTCAAATGAATGATAACAAAATGGTATTTTATGCAATAACTGACTTATTGTTCTGTTTTATGGTTCTAGATTAAAAATAATTTAGTATAGGTATCATTCAGGTACTGGATTCGGGGGTGATGGTACCCAGCCCTATACATACTGTACCTATCTTATCTTTTTTTTCTTAATTTAAGTGTAAAAACTTGCCCCAGATTTCCTGAAAGTAGTTACTCAAATCAAAAGCAAATGTACTTATTTTTTTTATTCAAGAAAATTTGATATACAGTCAGGTCCAGAATTGTGTTCTTTCATCTAAACAATAGACACTTTAAAGATGGTATTGTATAATGTAAAATGAGGTTAGATACAGTAAATACAGAGGAACTACAACCGTTTTAAACAAGCCTGCTTATTTCAGTATGGGAATGGGGTCTAGTTATATAACCTTTTTGTAAAATGTGTATTTTTCATACTATGTTGAAAATATTTTGTGGGCAGTTACGGTGTGGCGTCTGGAGCCCAGGGACATCACCAAGTCCTGGGTTTGTTCCTCAGTGCTGCGGGGCCGGGTCCTCACACTGCAGATCTGCCTTCAAATCTTGTAATTTAAAATGTATTTCTCTGGCACATTTAAAACCACGACAGTTGACCAAAGTGCTGAACTTAAAAGCTAAACATCGATTAGAACAAGATAAAACGATAAGAAAGTCCAGTGGTGGATCATGATGGTGTTTCAGCTTCTGTCCCATTACTTTTGAGCCTCTGAAAAAGAGACCGATTGACTTTGAGGAGCTGTATTTCCTGAACCCTTACTTACCGATTTGGATGTGAATACTCTCAAATTCAAGCAGAGCCTGTACTTTAAGTCTGTGTCAATCATGTAACCGTAGCTGGAAGAACTTTTTCTAAACGGATGAAAGAACAAAATTCTGGCCACTGTCCCATTATTTCTGGACCTGACTGTATTCCTGGATTCTTTTTTGCAGTGCTGTTATGCCAAATTAAGATTATACTTGATCTCACAATGGAGGAATTTACTTGTTACAACAGCTATTAAGATCATAAATTACCATGCTAGTTTCATCCTATTACCATTTTATTAATGTACTGCAAAAAAGTGCAACCAAACCACATTTTTCACCTCTTTTGATGTAGGACTGCAGTGATGACCAGCAGGAAACTGGTCACACACACCAACAGCAAAATGTGTGCTCAAGCTTAGGTTTTTCTACTGCTTTTCATCTTTTCTCGCAGTGTCCTAGTTTCTTGATGATGTTAAATGCAGTGTGTGTTATCTCTGTACAGTTTGAGATGGTACTATCTAATCGTTTTGAGTTGAAGGCATTTCACTGTAAAGGGGTATTTATGTATAGATTATGTATTTGGGAGAGATTCCTGATCTCTCCAAAGAACCGATTCAAGAGTGCTAAAAGTATTTTGAAGTTTTAATTGTAGTGGACTGCATGACTGAGTGTGCTTATGTTTCTGGACTGTCTGAAAGCCAAGTAAGATGTTGCTTTTATAGTATTTTTAAGGTTTTCTAAGTGCCTGGAGGCTCAGGGATTCTGTATAAAGTTTTCCTTCATAAGTTTGCTCTTTTAGAACTGATAAATAGGAGTATTTTATTAATTGTTGTTGGTTTAAACACTCCTAACGTGACTTAAAAATAATTCATGTTTTGTCAATCAGCGTGTGTTTTTATGTTGCATCCTCTTGTTTGATTAATAGTTTTTCTTATTTTCTTATTAATATATTTTTTCTGTACATGCACTGACTTGTTTAAGAGGTTTGCCCAGTTGAGTTATGTTCTTTGAAAGCATGGAGTGAACTTGTTTATTAGTGTGGCATAACAATAAAAAGACATTTATCATTTTCAGTCTGGGAGCTATTAATATGCCTCCACTTAATTCAGTGTCGTCTCCAGAGCGTGGGAGATCTCTGCGCTCAAGTTGTCTGGACTGGAGGACAAAAGTCGTGCATGACAATAGTGTCTGGTGGCTTGACCTCTGCCCCAGCCTCTATCGGAGTTTATTCTTTAATCACCGGTAATTACTGTGAACCCGCTGCTCTCTTGGACTGTGGGAAGAATCATTTATTTAATAGAGTTTCAAAAGTTTTCTCGAAAGCGAAATGAAGGTTTAAATTTGTATTGCCACAACTGATGTGTCCTCTCAAAGTGGGTGGAAAACACTGAATGTTTTAATCTTCAATCTTATTGATGATTGACAGTAAGCGTTCCATGTGTTATGGCGAGAATATCAATTTGGAACTTCTACGGTATATTACTGACATAATATGAGGTGAATGAAATGTAAGTTGTCATTTTATGTTTATGCCAAAATGTGTTATAATTTTGATGACAAAATCTAAATAATGGATAGAGCCAGGTTTAAATTTATGGTTTTATTTTGTTGTTATATTAGTTGCAAAGATTTGTTCAGAGGATGTTTTGTTTAGTTTTTGAATAAACTAGTCATTAGTGAACAGTGTTGGGAAGTAACTAAATACATGTATTTAAAATACGTATTCAGAATACAGAATACTAATTTTGAGTAACTGTATTCAGGTACAAATACTCTCTCATTTGAGGGTATTACAAATAGTTACTTTTCAAATACCAAAGGAATACAGAGAGGTAGAGAGGATTGAGACAGACAGAGGAAGGAGAGAGGGGAAGGAGAGAGACTAGAGAGAGAGGAAGGAGATGGGGAGAGGAAGGAGAGAGACAGAGAAAGGAAGGAGAGAGAGGGAGGAAGAGGGGGAGAGAGAAAAAGAAAGACGAAGGAGAGAGAAAAAAAGAAAAGAGAGATAGAGAGAGATGAAGGTGAGAGGAAGGAGAGAAAAAAAGGGGGAGAGAGAGAAAGAGAAAGAAGAGACAGGGAGAGAGAGGAGGGAGAGAGACAACAGTTGCTACACATTTTTAATCTTTCACCATATTTATACAAAAATATAATGCAAATCAAGGTGAAAGTATCTAAGTATTCAGAATACAGTACACTGATTGGGCAAAGTAACTGAATACGTTACAAAATACATTTTAAGACAAGTATTCAGTATTCTGTAACTGAATACAATTTCAAAGTATTCTCCCCAACACTGTTAGTGAATGAATGTGTAAAAATTCAAAATTTATGGATCAAAACTCAATGAGGCTAGGAATTAAATATAGAAAAATCCAACTGAACAAACCTTCACAACATTGTTCAGTACAAGACAGAAGTTTGGTGGCTGTAGGTGCTACAAAAGTGGAGATGTTGTTGCCAAAAGAGAAAATTGAAGTTACAAGTTCCCATGTAGTTCTATGAAGAAACGCTGAATCAATGCAATAATTACACTCCTTATTGTAAAGATTTGGTTATTTGTTTGTGAAAGTTTAGATGTTAAAGAGGGTAAACTGGCCCAAAACCTGAAAATGAAAAATAATAATTGCCTGCTGTGTCTCCCCTTAACACATAAAACCACAAAACACATAATACTAAAATAGGACAAACTGCTAAATGGTCTTATCATAACTTGAAATTAATATCTATTGTGATACTTTGAAGGTGGGTCCCAAACGGCAAAATATGTCCCACTGGATACACTTTGTAAACGGTACTTGTTTCTCTAACCAGTAATAGCTATAGTGTTGGTAAAGATTGTACTGGACTGCACAATATTAAACCAAAAACAACTGTTGTGTACAGGCAGCACACACACCAACCTATAGATGGGTGTCACAGTGATGTAGGACCATTACCATATCAATTTACAATTTAAAACAAAAATAACGTATCTTTTGAATGGTGAAAGTTCTGCGTCCTGTGACTGAAAAGTAGGTAGATCTGAATTGCCAGTGCAGTCTACCCCCAAAATGAAGAATACATTTTGCAATCAGTGATCCAGATTTTTTTCTTGTAATAAAGAATTTCAAAGATTATTGGCTGAAAAATATTCATACAACATTTGAACCATATTTCCAGATCCCTGTTCACACCATTCAGTTTGAAGCAAGAAATGTAATAATTATACGACTCAATTGTGGCTACTAAAATCCCTAATAGGCTTGTAACTTGCAATATATAGTGTGTTCCATTGAATTAAAACAATAACTGTAAGCAATTGTTTTTTTCCCTTTAAATTATGTGGAAAAACAAGGAAAATCCAGACAACATTTGGACAGCTTTTTGCAATATATTGTGGCTATTGCAATAATGATAATGTGCAAGTATTGTGCAGCCCGATTATTTAAAACTGTGAAACCGCAGCCTTCTCTTTCTTGTGTATTTCTTCATCTCTGCCCCATTATATGCTTCAGTGCTGGAGGCCTCTCGGTGGACCACAGTGGCCTGAATCAAACCCACTATATGGTCCCACTACAGAGACCACAGGCCGCGTTTGTCCGTGTGTGAGTGTGTGTATATACATATGTGTGTGTGTGTGTGTGTGTGACCCAGACACAGGACGTCCCATGGGAGCAGCCCAGACATGACCCCCAGTCTGACTCTCTTTTCATTTACGGAGCAGACGACAGAGATGGACCGGGACGGCGCAGACATCCTCTCAGCTCTGTTCCCCCGGTTTTGATAAAATGAAAAGGGGGCAGTCAAATGCAGCACCATAGGGGTAAGAGCACCATCACCATTGGCACACAGGCTATAATGTAAAGGCCCTTTAAAAGTCAGACTTTTTTTTTTTTTTTTTCGTTCGTTCCTCTCGTTTGGTTTGGCGGCATGGCGGGTTCCTTTGACAGGAGCTAGACATGATAATGAGAGCGAGCGTGCGGAAAGCAGAGGTGTGTAGTGCTAAATAAATGGACACATGAAAGCGAGATGGGCGCACAGTGGACATCATTTCATCCCTGGCCACATAAGAAAGGAAATGGCAGCACCAGGAGCCGCCGCAATTTACCTCAAACACAAACAGAAATATGACAGTGTTCAAAAAGGAAGTCACCAAACCATTATTATTTTTTTATTACTAATAAAGCAATCACATCAAATGAGCCAAAGATATGAAAAAAAACAACACACTGCCACGCATAATACTGATGATTTTCAAACCCAATTTTCAAATAATTATTCATAAAAGCATCATGATGCAAACAGACCTGGTGAACAGCGAGATAGATTTTGGGTGAAAGCCAAGTCAGGTCACAGGTTCACATTATTATAATTTCCAATGTAACTAAGGCTTAACTATGCTCAGGATCCCTCTTGTGGCCAATTAGTAGAAATGCAAGTCGTCATGTTGCCAAAATAATATATAAAAAAACATAGCAAATATAGATATATGTATATAAGTGTAAATAACTAGCCCTTTCGATATTGCCGCAGGTTAATACTAAAGCACAACAGCAAAAACATGTGCTTATAATTTCAATTAGCTGCAAACCAAATGCATTTATGACAAAACATACTCACAAACTTAAATAAAATATACCGCTCTGTGTGATTAGCAGTGTTGGGTGTTACTCACTACTAAGTACCTAGTTACTGTAACGGGATTACAATTTGAGTAACGTAGTAGTGTAACGAGTTACTATGAAAATACTTGTAATTAAATTACAGTTACTAACTAGATAGTTTGTTACTTTTCTGTTACTTTTTGCACTTTTGTTCAAATGTAATTCAGGTGTTGTTGTTTACATAGTATTCAACAACATAGTATAGTTTTTTGCATTACCAGCCAGTGTCTTTAAGACTAAACTTCCTTCATTGAATTGTCCTGGCTGATAAAATCATTTACTTTCTTGTTAATTTGAGCCAGTTTTGCACAACTTGTTTGCAGCTGACCTTTATTTAAATGGCTTTAATAAAACAGACACATAATCCAAAAGTAATGTAACTTAGTTCTTTCTTGAGGCTGTAATTAGGTAATGTAACTAATTACTTTTTCAAAGCAACTTACCCAACACCAGTGATTAGTTTGGCTGAGAGGAAAAACTGTCTCTAGTCAATTTATAACTAGAATATTTCCCAAAATAAAAACACATTGTGAAAACCTTGCTTGTAAAGTTGTAACAAAAACAGACACAATTATTAACTTTATGAGTAGCTTAAATATCAAAGTTTAATCATGCTTTCTCTGTGTCTGTGTGGCTGGTTTGGGCTCCTCTGACATAACATTATGTAAATGTAAATAAAATGTGTTGTCTTTTATCAAGGCCCCTATTAGTGGGTGTGATATGTGTGAGTGTTAGATGCAGCAGGTGAACTTTCTCTCCCCAAAGTTGTTACACAAAATATCTACATGTGTAAGGCTGCATATATAAGGCAATGTGGGTATAATGTTATGTCAAACAAAGAAAGTTGTTCAGCTTCATTGAGCTCATGAGAATGTGGCAGCAGGTCTATGGCTTCTGAATTTGTATCGTTAATGTGTACGTACATACACACATTAGTATCAATGTTTCATTATTCTAATATATTTATGAGGTTTTCAAGATTGTTTTTATTGTGACCAGGCATTTTCCCTCGTGGATCACTCAAGTCGACCTTTATCAGTTGCCCAGTGCAGTAAAAAATCTCCCCGGAGAGACCAGCTCTGTTTTTGACAGTCGAACTACGGACAGATTGTAAATAAGTAAGGGCAATGGCATGGCATGGGACTATCTCTGCCAATTGTCACTTAGCTCTATTGGCCTCATCATGTCCTCCTCGCTGTGGGCGTAACCTCTGGGGAACTCCTTCCTCTGATTGGCCGGCTGCGTGTGAGGCGGGCTGGGCCGAGTGGAATCGGGGTTACTGATTGGAGAGCGGTCTTTGAGCTGGATGAGGGGAGGCGAGGAGGGAGAGGGCATGTGGTCCGGAGAGGCGCGCTCCGATTTGATGCTGAGGTTCAAGGAGGCCAGGTGTGGAGAGGTGGAGGCGCAGGGCTGAGAGGGGAAAGAGCACCCTCCGCTGGACATCCTGGGGACAGCAAGAAAAAATATGCCATCAGCCACGTGCTCATAGGTAGATTATCCTCACCACCCAATGCTTCTCTTGGACTTTTAACTCTGTTGACTTGACTTTTTTGGTCTGTGTTCTTTTTTTGACGTGTTCGATGCTGTTTGTAGTTTTTGTAAATTAATATTTTTTTAGCAATTGAAGTTTCAAAGGGGTCTAAGAGCTTGTCATTAAAGTAACATTGGGATGCAACTGTAATTATAGGCACAAACATTTTGAAATGGACTTGCAATGCATCCTTTCAGTGGTTCCCAACCTTTTTGTCTCACCTACCCCTACGGCCTTTCATTTATGCTCAGAGTACCCCCTGCTTCGATGGTTTAGTTGTTTTAGTTAGAAAGTGAATGACAAAAACTCTCAATTAATCAGGTAAAAGACAGCTTAATACTCACTCTCTCAATCTCACTCTTTACAGTAAAATGTTTTAACATGTATTTTCTTTGACCATAATAATCAAAAAGTTCATCTTATTTTTTTATCTGAAATGATTCCAAGTACCCCCTGCTAACCTCTTGCGTACCCCTGGTTGGGAAACACTGCTTTAGACCTCTGTGGATCCAGGCCTGTTTAACTACGGCATATTTACATTGATGGATGACATGATGGATTAATGAGCATTCATCGTTTTTTAACGCCTGAAAAATGGTTATTGTCACAACAAACCTGTATGCACTGAGTGACTGTGATATTGAGTGGTTTTGTGAATGTTTAAGAGTTTCCTGAAGTGCGACTGATTTTAAAGATATGATTGAAATAATGATTGTTTCTATGTGTATAAATTTGTATAATTTTATGTACTTTAGTAAGTGTAACATAAACCTGTCCAGGGACTGCGGGTGGAAGTTTTTCTGCTATAACCTGGCACATGGCATCTCTTCTTGTTATATAATCTCATTTGTGCATTGTCCCTGATCAAATAAATTGACTAAACTAAACCAATATAATTAAATACAAGTTTACAACAGTGCAAGTTCAAAAATCAACCACGAATAGGACAATATACTGTATGTTCGAGGTTGAGGCTTGTTGACATCTCGGGCATGTTCCCAGGAAACTTCTATCCATGTTAACGTCTTAGCAATCCTACCCTTGACTTATATGACCCCCGTGGGGATCCTGTGGTGGCTGCCAATGGTTCACTGCTGCTCGCTGAAGATAAAATCCAGGCGGACTGTAGTCTGCAAGCAAATAAAATCACATCATTTGAATGTTATGGTTAATTGATGTTTTAAATGTATTTGAAGTAGGCTATAGAGCAGGGCATACCTGACGCTGTAGGAGAGGGCAGGCCGTACCCTCCCAGACTGTGGCCCAGCAGTCCATTCTTACCCATGGCCACGATGGAGGTGCCAGAGTGTAAACCCTGGTACAAGTGTCCCCTCTGGTGGCCATAAGGAGAGCAGCATGATGCAAGGTTTTAGGTTGAAGCACACAACAAACATACAATTTACTTTCAAGCACAAATTCTAATTAGCTATGTAGTGAAAGAAGAAAATACTATTAATATACTTTGTGCAAAAACAATCCTGACATAGGATGAAAACTTCCTTATTAATTACCATAGTAGGCTTTATTTGATGGGATAGTAGAGCAAGAAAAAGGGTCTAAAGAGTAAACCCTTTTCATGCTATATCTCACAACTTTAATCCCCATGCTATCTGCACACATTGCTATTTTCTTCTGGAAACTACTTTGAAGGGATTTTTATTGTATCAAAATAATTCATCATTCATATTAATAGTTGAATGTTTTTTTTTTTTTTTTTTTATAATTACATAACCTCATTTTTGTCATACGGACGTGATCCAGGTGTCAGTTGTATGTAGGGCACATTTGAAACAGATTTCCAGGACTCACAGCTGAGTGGTGGTTGCTGCGAGGCCCCTGTCCCTGCTCCCTCAGCCCCTCAGGACCCAGGCCCAGAGCGGGAGGCGGGCTCTTCATCTCCACGGGCCGGTTCAGGTTCCCATGGGCGAACACCGAGTAGCCGATACCTGCCAAAACACACCCGGCGCCAACACGTGGAGCAGGAAGTGAAAAAAAAGAAGTGAGCTCAACACTTTTCGTGCCTCCATCTGTGATCGAAGGGGCTTCCTCTTTTAGTCGAATCCAGGACGAGAGCGTTCATGGTATCGGTGGTGACATTCCCCGTAAAACGACCCCGCTAAACTGTTGCGAGGTCGATGTTGGTCTGTGTCCCTTTGCCTGTGTATTTCTGTATTACTGCGCACCAAATATAAGGTCAGTGCACGTGGGGGGCAGGTGTGATGGGTTGACGAAACCACAGAAGAACTAGTTAAAGCCGCTGCCACAGAAAGAGAGGGCCAGTTTCACACTTGAGTTTCCTGTGAGCTCCGAGCAGCTGCGTGGCCCACAGGGAGCCTCACACATCTCACCGTTACTGTATCGATTGCACTACCGCACTAAAGGGGCCATTCATTCGTTTAGACCAGTGATTCTCGACTGGTGTGGCATCGGCCCCCAACGTCACCCTGGGACGACAACACCACATAAGAATTTAAGGGGAGGGTGTTCAAGGTGTGTTCAATTCAATGGGGGTGTTCAATTCAATGTTTCTACACAGAAAATTGGCCAAATATTCTCAAATTCTGAAAATACAACAGCTTCACTACAGCCATCAAACCTTCCAGTCTTGTACTTGACAATGTTTTGAAGGATTTTTCAGAGGGATATTTCAGTATTTCATTCCTAGCCTGATTTGTTTTTAACCCTAAAAAACAAGGCGGATTTATTCACTAATAACTAGTTTATTCACTTTGCTAGATGTACTTTCTGTGTGCAGATTGGAGTTGTGTTGTATTCTCAGATATTAAAATGTTCAAGCAATAGAGATTTTCTAATGTAAAATACTTAATTCATGAGTAAAATGAAAGTTCAATGACACTACAGTGTGATAAATGTCATGACTCTCTCTAATGTAGTTGCCTTGTACCAACAAAATGCAAAATTTTGGCCAGAAATTCAGGACGTAACATTCGATTCTGAGCGGCACCCTTATAAAATCAAGCCATTATTTTTTTAAACTATATACTATTGTGGCCAAAGGTGTTTTTTACGTTTACATACCCTTTTAACACTAGAACTCCCAGAGTTTTGAAACTACTAGACCTCACATTTGTATATGTCATTACTCTGGCTACATACATTTTTTGTATTCCTCATCTGCTGACGTTTTCTGTATCTGTATGTACCTTATTCACATGTTGAATTTGACAAGAAAATATAAAATCTAAAGGAGATTTAGGTAATTCTCTCTAGAACTCCCAAAGGCGGTCATTTTGACTGCTCCATTGACTTCAGTGTAATTTTTGAATGCCCAACCAACCCAATTTTTTGTTGCCCAACCAACTTTCTATGGCAGTTGGTGCCCTCTGCTCCCATTGCCCTCAGCTCCTCATGGGCCAGAATGGGAGAAAAAAATGATACATTCAAAAATTACATTGAAATTAATTGAGCAGTCAAAATGAGTGTCTTGGGAGTTCTAGGTAGAATTACATAAATCTCCTTTTGATTTTATATTTTCTTGAAAAATAAATGTGAATAAGGTACATACAGATACAGGAAAAGTCAGCAGATGAGGAATACACAAAATGTATGTAGCCAGATGTCTCTGATCAAAAGTTTACATGACCTTCAACAACTGCCAGGAAAATTGTTTCAGGAGCGAAGCAAAACTCACTTCAGCTGAAATACAGGACTCTCTCTCAGAATTGATGTTTGTTTCAAGACGCACCATATGTAAACTTTTGATCAGGGACATTTGGCTGGTTTCTAGTTGAAAAGCATAAACAAACAGTTTTTTTTGACAATAAATGGCATCACGCAACCACTATGAGTGACATGAATGTTTTTGTGTTATCATTCATATTCTAGGAAATGCATAACTTTACATACCCTGATGTTCTGCCAGGGGATGTAAACCTTTGAGCACAACTATATAATATTAATATTTTTGAGCAGTACTGTTCTCATTTCTTTTAGTAACCTGGAATGCCAAGGGAGAGGACATAATTCAGACAGCACAAAAGTAGCTTTGTCAGCACACATTGTACCAATGCTCACTGTATCATTGCAGGGCACAGTATTTATTAAAACAGATTATAAAAAGTACTACTTTTTTCTGCTATGATGTATAGCAAGTTTAGTGGTTTCATTTTGTTTTTGGTTATAGATAAAATATTTACTTTGGGCAAAAAGTACATCTCCATCTTTTTGCTTGAACATAAAAAATTGTATCTAAAGGCGTAAAGTATTGCATCATTCGGCAAAATGCAGGTGTTGTAACCTGGTTTATGGTTAACGTCTCTGGATTGATCTGGATCTACTCTGACAGCTGAAAAGAACAGAGCTGGTAGAAAGTAGCATTTGTTTATTTTGAATGGAGAATTCTTTCAAAAAGAGTGAATCGCCCAAAGTGTCAGAAAGCCCCCTGCTCTGAGTCTGAAATTGTCTCGATTATTACTGTCCTGGTTATTACCTGAGTGTGGGGACATGAAGGCACTGTGAGCGTGTGCGGAGGCGGGACTGGCCGATCCAGGTCTGGAGCCCAGAGGTTTGAACCCGGGGGGTCTGTGGGGGGGCACGTTGGGGGGGTTTGGGAGTCCGTTGTCACAAGTGGACGACACGAGGAACTGGGCTTCAGGGGTGAGCAGGGAGGGAGGCTTTCAGGGAGATATGAGAAAATACAATGTTAATACTATACTAATATTATTTAAAAATAGGTCAAATCTTCTTGAAATAAATAGAATTGCCCTTGATTTGGGCACAACTAAAATGATCTACCTATGCAAGTATTTTGGCAATTAAAATAAGAAAACAATATACCGTATTTTTCGGACTATAAGTCGCACTAAAAAATGCATAATGAAGCAGAAAAAAACATATATAAGTTGCACTGGACCACAAGTCACATTTAGGGGTGAGCGTTAAGACAATATTAGACCATCTTATAATCTCTAGAGCTGACTATCTATTTATTAATATGTATGTCGCACCTGAGTATAAGTCGCAGGACCAGCCAAACTATGAAAAAAAGTGCGACTTATAGTCCGAAAAATACGGTAGATCGCACATAAAATAAGAAAATAAATCTAATTTTACAGAAAATAAGTTGTTTTTTTATTTTTAATGGAAAAGGCTTCTTCCATTGGCATTGTCTTTACATGACAAGCCAGAATTACTCCAAATAAGGTTAAATAAACTTCCAGTTAATTCCAGTCATTTTAACTTACCAAGAAATCACTTTTTGCAGTGTAAGAAAGGAAATGAATACAATACAGTATTAGGCCATTCTTCCCTTCCATTAATATCAGGTAAAAGCACAAAATAATTTTATAATACATATAATTTCATTTTTATCTGTTATCTAATATTAATAAGACATTACAGAATTCTTCAATAAATGAACGTTTCGATGTAGATGGGCAACACATGTGGCCCGCCTCTTCACACTTCTTAAAAATAATTTTAAAAAATGATAACCAGATTTAACCATGCTAAAATGCATTTCTGTGTGGGAAGTAATTGTATGTTGGTTCAATAAACATACAGGCATACAGTAAATATACAAAAATGTGTTCTTATTTAAAATAAGTAAATTGTAGCTTCTCATATGCAATTAGTTGAAGTGCGTGGTCATGTGGTCCTCCTTATCATGGCACTTGCCCATCCCTGATGTAGACTAACCCTGATATTTTCCTTACTGTTTTGGTAACTACACTTTATTTAGCCTGAACAAATGATGAATTAACTCTTAATTAATCATGAACGATGCTTTCATTAAGCATGACTTAACAACTATATACCTACAAAAGTTAACTAACAATTTTACTAATGAATAGCTCTTGGATACTTTGTTTACCATTGCTTTTTAATACGAAATTAACAATTTATAACCACATTTTAGAGCTGGAGATCACGCCACTCACATAGAATCGCGGACGGGACACGGACAGGTCCATCCCTTCGCTCAGACCAAACTTCTCTGAGGCGACCTGCATGCTCTCCTCACTGTCCATCTCCGAGCCGTCCAGACCGAGGCCTTTTCTGCGGAGCGTCTGGACACGAAGACAAAGGTAAGAAGAGGATAACGATCTGATGTAGCTACATTTACTATCTGCTGTTGGGGCGAGACACTGCAGGCGAATAGGGGAAATCAATCAATCAATTTCAAGTAATTCTAATTTTTATCTCATTTTGAGTGTGATTAGGCGGGTCTTTTTTCTTCAATTTAGCTATATAAAACTTGGACCATGGACAGATTTTTTGAAATTTCTAAATTGCTTTTTGCTGTACTTTAGCCACGACTCATTCACTCAGTGCCGGGGGGTGGTAAGAAACTATTGAGCTACAGCTGCCCTGGAGGAAACAAACGGAAGGATCTGAACCACCAAGCCTCCTGTAGCTCCTTTTCCCATGAGCACACTGTCAGCTGTGCTCATTCAACTGGGAGCTACAGTAAGAGCTTTTTTTCCATAGACCAAAGTGCGATGGACAGTTCAGGATTATGCTTCTTTTCCCACTAACATTTCCCGCTACCGCTACTGCAGGTCCTTCATACCCACCGCTGTCAGACTCTACAATTCTACTGTATAGTTCTATGTGCAATAACTATATTGTAAGACATCTATTCATCCAACTCCATTATTATTAGTACCTGTTTGCAAACTTCTTTGATGGCATATTGCCTGACTTCTCGCACCCCCCTGTGTGATCCTGTCTTAAGAGCTGTTGTAACAAGTACATTTCTCCATTGTGAGATCAGTATGGAGTATTATCTTATCTATTTCTCACCATACATCATTTAAGGGCAAACCAGGGCAAAACACTTTCATCTGGAAACAAATCAATTGTCTACTCTTCACATTAAGGTTTTTAATTATTGCACTGACTCAACATTTCTCCATAGTTTTATAAGTAAAATTGTAACTTCAAGAGCCATTTTCTCACAATGCATTTGTCTTACATTGTGGAGACAACATCTCTCCACTTCAGCAGCAAATAAATAAACCAACTTTTCCAGTGTTGTACTTAACAATATTTTTGAAACATTTTTTGCCAGATGGATTTTTCAATATCTTATACTTTTGCTGAGTTTTGAACCGCAAAATACAAGGCAACATTTTGATGTGTCACTGAAAATATAGACAGTTTCGACACATAAAATACATTGTCTTTATATGAAACTAAAATTGCTTCAAATTGATGTCACTCAAAATACAACCCCAGTAAACTACACTTCCATGTATAGAACAACACCTTCATCACCTGAGCCACTGTTACCCACAAGATAAGACTTTATTGATCTCACAATGGAGAAATGTACTTGTTACAACAGCTCTTAAGAACACACAGGGGGTGCAAATAGTCAGGAAATGTCCCATCAATGAAGAAGATAAATTTGCAAACAGTTAATAATAAGATTAGGGTGCTTCTAAAAAATGAAAGTGTCAGAAATGTAATGCACAACCTTCTGTTCTGTTCTAGAAGCTGTAAATAGGCTGTATTAAAATTATTAGCAGAATATGGAGGGATGTATGGAATAGTTAGGACTTGCCCAAGCCACCTAAATTTTTCCGTATTGTGCTAATGTGAAAAATGAACACAATTGAACAGCGTGCATAAATTGTTATGTAAATTTAATTGCAGTTATTTTGTACAGCAGCAACTTTTGAAGTTACTGATAGAACAAGCCAAAATACAAATAAAGAATTTGCCACATGTTCAAAATGGAACAGGGTGAGGTCCCTGCCCCTGAATTACAGTTAGTCA
>OMNZ01078607.1:74112-85053 GCA_900303255.1 Lesueurigobius sanzi
AACTTTTGAAGTCACTGATAGAACATACCAAAACACAAATAAAGAACTTGCCACATGTTCAAAATGGAGCTGAATTACAGTCAGTGTAAGTTACATGTTTCTTCAGTAAAACACTACAAATAGAAAATGTCCTTACTTTATTTTTTTTCCTATTTAGTGATTGATAACACTATAGGAGAGACCGGGGCTAAAAGTAACATTTGCAACATTTTTTGATGTCTCCAGGGAATATTTACAAAGAGCTAAAATGTGGTGATGCTGTAAGCAGGCATATCCCTGGCATGTATGATACCGTGCTTGCATGCCCCCTTTTTATGTGTAAGGCATGGCCTCATGCTAAGTTGGCCTACCCAAAATGGTACAACAAGCCCCATGCTGGGGTAAGACGTAACAACCACAGGGGTAAGTTGTAACATGCAGTGTGTATGCATTTATTAAAGGGAAAAGGAAGAGCAGAGCATTAATAGCATGTACTGCAGACATGCCAAGTCTCATCATTGAGTGTCAGACTTCCCTCCAAAAATATTTCTACAGTATCTACAGCTTTTATTTTCCAAAATAAACATGTTTGTAATGTCCACGGCCTTACCCATCAACGTAGAACATGCTTTATTATATGTAAGTATAGTAAAAAGCAGTTAATGGCAATTTACAACAAAAAAACACTTTTTTCTTATTTTCAGCTGCTTTGGGCAAGTCCTAAATATCGTTACATTTTCAAAATACTTTGGTTACAGAGTCTCTATATATAGGATCACCAAATGCTGGGTTTTTGAAAGATAAGCAACAAACTTTAAAATTTTGCATTATGGATGGAAGCACCCTAATAAACATAAAAAACTAACTAAGCAGGAAATTGAACAGGATAAGAATGAAGAGAAAAAACAAACAATTGCTCTAAAAATTAGATTAAATCTTCCGAAATGTTAGAAGCTGGCAACCATTTTTTAGGGTCTAGGGCACATACAGTATTTCATCTTTATGCCACTTACGCCTTATGAAGAAATAAAAAGAGAATGTTAACCGAAAAAGCACATTTTCACATAAAATGAAACATCTTCAATACAAAACAAGATCTTTCTGGACATGGACATGATGTAAGTAACGGCGCCTCACCTCCAGTATGTCCGTGTTGGTGCGGCTCTCGTGCGGCTCGCTGTACTCGGTGTATTTGAGCAGTACTTTGTCCATGTCGGTGCTGGCGTACTGGAACAGGCGGTTGGTGCTGTTGAAGATGATGAGGGCGATCTCACAGTCGCACAGCACGCTCAGCTCGTAGGCCTTCTTCATCAGGCCGAACTTACGCTTGGTAAAAGTCACCTGCGCACAGACCGCCGCTCGTCACGCTATTTATATCTCGGACACGTTCGACAAGACAAGACTCAACAGAAATGTGTATTTGAGACGTGTGAGACGAAGAAGAAAGCGATGGAAATAACAATGCGTGTCTTTTTGACCGCAGCAGACCAGACGTAGAGTATCCAAAATATTGTCTCAAATAAGAGTAACGATACATTTTAAGTAGAAGTAAAAAAGATAATAACACAAGTAAGAGTAAAACAGTACTGTGAGAAGTGAATAATTGTTTGAGCATTAAAGTGGCATTTATGTTTCAATAGTGACATAAATTATGAGAAAACGAAACATAAAATAAAGTGGAAATCCCAATATTTTCAATGACAATACCAAAAAAATCCATGAAAATTAAGCTATTCTGCAGGATAAAGTTCACAAAACACAAACATCATCTACTTTCCACGTCAAAGCTTTTGCCACTTAAAAGATTTACTTTCAGTGGAACGGGTAACTGTTTTCTTTTTTACTCAAATAAGAGTACAGATAATGTATGATATAAATAGTTGATACTTGAGTAAATGTAAGTGAGTACTACCCAACTGTGATTATAAGTGACTGTAACTATGTTATAACACCGGTAACTGTGTTAACTATGTTCTGGTGAACATTTTGTGAACTTCAAACCCCACAAATTGTTGTATAAAATGGTTTAAAATATTGTAAAATAGACCGACCTGCCGATTCCTTTGGTCCACGATGCGTGATATTTGTATTTTCTTTCTTCCCATATTGTTCTCCAGAGGGGTCCTGTTAAAGAGACGGTGAAAAATATCTAAAATTTGACACGAATCATAAACAAATATGTTTGCAGAACTATTCATGTGTAATGATGAAGCGACATTAGGTGAGTTCAAATTGAGTGAGTAGGGAAGTATAGGTTGGGCTGCTCAATTATGACAAAACAACAAACCAATATAAATATTTGATGAATTCACTCTATTATGGAGGAAAAATGGAAAATGTAACAAAATGTACATTCACTTGTGCGTTTTCATTGAACAGATTTCAAAGTTTGTCTAAATAACAATTTTTCTCAATTATGCTCTTTGTAAATAGGTGGCGCTCACGTTATAGAATTTAGAGTATATAGAAGTATATAAGAGCAGGAATCTCCAACCTTTTTTACCCAGTGAGCTACTTGTGTGACTTAAGTTAGACAGGAGTTGGAGCCAAGATGATATTTCAACATAATAGGACTGGAGTTTAGTCCTTATACTTTACTTTACTACATTTTACTACAGATGTTCAGAACAAAAATAAATGCATCTAAAATAGGGCTCATCAAGTGTAGAAATATAGCAAGCCTATGGAGAGCTACCAAGAAAGGTTTGGAGAGCTACTGGTAGCTCGGGAGAGTATAGAATTTCAGTTGGGGGTCAGGTACCAATACATTTCTTTATCAGAGAAACAGTTTTTGAAAGAAATTACCTAAAAGACAAATGTTTTTCCTGACCATCACGCACATGTTTTTGAACATTGTTACCACTTTTGGGCGCCTTTATGACAAAATAATAAGAACATATGCTCTGACAAAGAAGACATTGGGAGACCCAATGTGGCAGGAGTTACAGAGAAATTACCAATAAACTAAAATTAGGAATCTGCATTTTGACAGTCACCATAGTTAGGATTTTTCACCTCAATTTTAAACTTGTAGGCTCTTTAGAACCTTTAGAACCAACCTATTCAATTAACAACACACCCCTAGAATTAAAGGATGTAAACGTTCTTTGAAAGTGAAGATCTGTCAAAAACACAGAACAAATGTGCAGCGTTCTTAACAAAATATGAATAAAATAGCGTTTCAGAATTAGACAGACTAATCATTTCATAGGACTTTACATGTTGTTCCCCTCAATATTGGACAAAAAATGTGCTGAAGCGACTGGACTTTGCCTTCGGCCAGAGCCAGCTGTGTATTTTTAGTGCCATGAGGCGGTGGGCTCTAAACTTAGCGGCCCAAGCCTTGTCCACAGTCTGACCCCCTCCGCCGCCACCCCAACCCAGCCGGAGTGACCCACCGGCAACAGCGCAGCGCCCCAAGAGACAGGGTTATAAATAAAGCTTAGCACTCCATTTTAGAGGATCAGCGGGCAACGTCCAGAATCCAAACGGCACGGACAAAACCACCAGCGCGTTTGTAAAAAATGATTTTGCTAAAAGCCACCCACTCCTCTCTCATGCATAACGAGGTCAGGAAAATAACATCGAGATAACGGCAAAATGAAAAATGTGCACAGGCACCGGGCCGTTCAGATCGCCTTTTATGTACAAACAAAAACCTCACATCAGTCATAGAAATCGATATTTGTGTCACGCATATTAGTAGTATTAGTATTAGTAGCTCTAATGGGGTGACAGTTTAGATTATGGGCCGCTAACTAGGGCTGGACAAAAACACGATTTGATCGGTTTAGCGAATTTGTAGCTAAAATCGATTTTTATTTTGCAAATTCAAGTTTTTTTCAGGTTTTCAGCATTTTGCGCGTTCCGTTCGACCATCCTTGTGAGTGTCCCCCGCGTAACACAGATAACATGACTGCACTAGAGCTGTTTGGTCCCCTCCACTTTCTGTCCACCACTGTTAGTTTTCTTATTTACTCTATTCATTGACACATCTGGAAACTACACAATTGAATGAAACTCGTTTAAATGAAGAAAAAGGAGAGACAGTCCGCCCGGTGTGGTTGCTCTGTAGCAAACAGAGGAAGAAACTGTGCACTTGAGGAGTCCGACAGGATTCAGCTTCTGCTCACTGTCAGTTTTTAAGTGATTTAAATCCGTTCAGAAATCAAATCAAAACTAAATAAACTAAACATTTTTTTAGGCCAAATTGCCAAGCCCTAACGCTAAGTACTACAATACGCAAAGCGAGTAGTGTGTGCAAAAGTGGACCAGCAGCCCAGTTATTTGTGCATTTTCTACTCACATAGAATGATCTCATTTACATATCAGACTTGTGGCCCTAGTACTGTAATAAGTATGATTTCAAAAGTTAAATCTGATGCAACACGGACAGAAAATAGCATATTTTATTTTTCAATTTGCACTCACTATTTAGCACCTGTCTTGATGAATGACCCTCTAAGTTTATAATTAAAGTGTTGCCCTTTTTGCAGTAAGACTAAAGCATCGTAATGGTAATTACAGTGTAAATTTTATCTTACATTGAGTGTGTAATAATTTTGTAAGAATATCGATATGATTAAATAAAGATAAAATTGTGTGTATTTAAAGACTGATGTAAATTCAGTGTTATGTTATTATATGGTAACTAACTATAAACTAATTTTAGCTTTCATACAGAAAAAGTACATAGTATTTAGTGTTGCGTAATCAAAAACAAAAACTGTACAATGAGTACAGTTAGTATGAGGTAGTGCTAGACTGCAGGAGTATATATAGTACAGTATCACTGTTATACTTGCAGTCAGGGCTTGACTAACTTTTTTGCTCACTGCAAATGGCCACTTCACTTTCAGTTGTCAGCGACTTAGAGGGTCATTTATCAAAACAGGTGTTAAATAGTGAGGGCAAGCTGGAAAATAGTATTAAGCTACTTGTGGCCTTGTTGCATCTAATTTACTGTTTGAATAAACGTGTATTACAGTATTACATCACCAAATCTGAATGTAAATGACAGTAAAACCTGGCACCGAGCATCTTTCCTGACTTTGTCTTGGTCAATGTGTTGTTGTGCACTGTCCCTGTACAAATAAAAGCATACCATACCATGACATTGTGCAAATGACTGTGACGTTGCTGATCCACTTTTGCACATGCTTCTTGTTTTGCACAGAAGCTAACACTTGATATATGCCCCCCTTAAAGGCCCTTTACCTGACTTCACTTTTTGTGAAATTTTCCTTAACCTCTTAAGCCCTAGGGTCCCCATTTTTGGGGACTTGCCACTTTTCCTTTTATTTTTAATCTATTTTTTAAAAAGTGTATTTTTTTTTCTTGGAAAAACTGTATTTTATGACCAAATATATAAATAGGATCCAAAATTTTCAATTACAAATTTGAATTTTTTGGGCCAAAAAGTGCCAAATTGTGCCCTATTTATTATAATGGGATTCCGCCTAGACTATTTTAAATCGAAACCACAATAACTTGTCAATTATTTATTGTTACAGAGATAAACAGCTGGTAAAAAGTAAATAATTAGCTGTAGTTACTATTTATGATGTTTATTTGTTTCTTTACAAAGTAAACAAGCTGCTGACCTGCTGTAATGTGTGGGGGTTTTTTTTGGCGGAATTCATATTTTCTGTGTTTCAACCTCAATTACTCAGGCCCACTATGATTTTCTTGAAAATTTTCACATCTACAGTATCCCCACAGACATTCATATCATATGAGAGCAATATGAACATTTTAGACATTTTACAAGCTGTTAAAGCCTTCAGAGTATATGTATACACAGCAGGGCTTAAGAGGTTAATTTTAAACTTGTCCAAAAATAAGACCAATGTGCAGTCTGCATTGTGTTATGATCTGTTTATGTTGTCTATGGTCAACCATAATTAGCATTACTCGACAAAAAGGGACATACCTTTTCCGTCAGGTTTTGATGGCTATGGAGGGCCGTCACAGAAATGCCTTTTTGGTCAAATTTTGATAAAAAGGTATTAAATAAATACCCTACAGGTTAAAATTGGGTATAACCTTTTATGGTGTTTTTGCTTAATTAAAACCCCAGTGATAGGTTATATAACAAAAACATGGTATCTATCTGGTCTATTCCAGGTGTAATCTTCTTCAGGTAAGTATTATAAACCCCAAGTGACAAGCTACACTGCATAGCATTTTGGATTATACTGTTACCAAACATGCTCTTAATGTCCAGCTAGACACAGAAAATGCTATTTTTGCAGTGGGTAATCAAAGAATGGATTTGGACGAGGGCATAACCTATTTAAATCTCATATTTGGCCTTTAGTCAACATCTCCATGGAGACGAACTGGAGACGTCCCCGCTCCCTGTAAAGTTACACGTCAGGTCTTAAGAGAAGAGCCGCTCACACCAAAAACATGTTTCTTTGTTCATTTTTAAAGTATTTTTCAAAAATAAAACAAATACATCTTTATCTTGTATTTCATTCTAAATATTGTGTGAAATGTAATGTGGTCTGCCTTTAAGTGGCTAGGGTTAATGTCAAACTCTGCTCGCAGTTGAAATTGTTTTGTAAACATACAGTTAAATAAACAAAATAAACGTAAATATGAACTTTTTGTCAGTAAAGTCCTTTTACATTAACCATAAACATTGATTCTGTCCATTCCGTTTTAACATTATCTCAAAATGTCTGCATCAGTGCCATTAAGTGTCTGTCTGACCCTGCTCACCCACACTCCAAAGCCCAGTGGAGTTCTGTGGTTTTCCCCTGAATCCTGCACATTTATTGGTTATCTCTATATTTAGTGCCTGGTCTCGTTGGCGGATATGGGGGCCAGTTCCCATGACCTCTGGAGTGCCCGCTACAACTCCACATCAGCGTGGCACTCAGGCATCTGGGGCATTTCAGCTGGAATCCACCTCTTTGGCCTTTTACCTTATAAAGTTGTGTCATACGCACGTAGATAAGCCAGACTCCATCAGCGGCTGTTCTAGACTGCTACTAAGCTGAAGTTGACAGGGGCGCATCTATGTAAACACTGCATTGTAGGAGTGATCTTCGTCTCGCAATAATAAAGCGAGACACTGCAGAGTATGATAATGTAATAGAGTGATATCAAGTTGAAACCTTTTCTGTAGACTACTGACATGAATATGAGGGGAAAATATATTGCAAGTTTTCAGGCATTTTATGTTTTCATATAAAAATAAGGAATTTCATGTGTAAAAACAGCCAAAATTGCCTATATTTTCAACAATGAAATCTAAATAATTGATCAAGCCCAGTTTAAATGTATGATGTTATTCTGTTGATAGATTAGTTGCAAAGATTTGTTCAGAGCGGATTGTGGATATACAGTATATTACTATTTTTTTTAAATAAAGTAGCTATCAGAATCAGAATAGTCATTGTCAATGAGAGGACTCACAGAGGAATGTTCGTCGGTACTAGTGCAGCAGTACTATAGGGGCAATGGGGCATGTGCATGAAATGGAATAAGATAAAATCTAGTAAAATAGCAAAAAGCAGCACAATATATAAACATACAAAAACAGCAGCGTATACATAATGGTTGAATTTACAGATGTACATCAGCAGCAGATGTGAGTGTGGACATAACCACTTAGTGTAAATAGAGCAGTGCAAATGGAACAGGTTATTCAGTTTACATATTACTGAATAAATCTGCAAATTCCAAATTTTGTCTTGTTTTTGGGGTTCAAAACTCAATAATTCAAGGTAGGAATTAAATATTGAAAAATCCCTCTAAAGAAACCTTCAAAATATTGTTAAGTGCAAGACTGGAAAGTTTGGAGTCTGTTGGTGATACTGAACTGGAGAAGTTGTCGCCACAATGTGAGAAAAGTGCATTTTGAGAAAATGACCATTGAAATTCCAATTTCCCATTATACGTACGTACATCTACGGAAAACCATTGAATCAGAGCAAAAATGACACTCTTTATTGAAAAGATTATATCATTAATTTGTTCCCAGGAGAAAATATATACAGTTGTGCTCAAATGTTTACTATAATAAGAACCTTTATTTCACTCATGGTTAGTGGTTGCGTGAAGCCATTTATTGTTTACGCTTTTCAACTAGAAACTAGCCAAATGTCCCTGATCAGAAGTTTACATATTGTGAATCTTTTTTTCAGAGAGTTCCATTTTGTCAGAGAGTCCTGTATTCCAGCTGAAGTGAGTTTTTCTTTGCTCCTGAAAATAATTCCTGGCAGTTAGATCAGGGACATTTGAGCAGTTTCTATAAACTCTGTTCTTTGGTAATAAATGGTTTTGAACAACCACTAACCATGAGTGGAAAAAAAGACTTTTGTGTTATCATTCACATTCTATGAAAAATGGCCACTAGATTAAAAGAGTATGTGAACTTTTGGGCACAACTGTATGTAAAGAGAGAGAACTGGCCAAACCCTGACCGAAAAAAAGAAAATAATAATAATTTTGCCTGCAATGTCTCCCCTTAAGTGCCCATGATATGAACACAAACTCAAAATACATATATTAAAAGCGTTATGATCTAACACTAATAATAGTATAAATAATACTAATAAGAGAACCTATGATGCTTTAAAAAGTAACTTCAGAGTGAATTGTTTTTACCTTGTTCAGACCAGGACCAGGAAATCTTCTTCTCCAATGGCTCCAAAAACTTGTTCTACAAACACATGAAATGAATAAAACTGAGAATGATTTATTTCGCCAAATAATCAGCAGTGTCTATAGTAGATGATTCTGTATAAATAAGCTTATTTATACATTGCTGTTATTTTTCTTTCTTTATTTGGTAGTACCCATGTTAACCGTGTCTGGGTGTTCAAATAAACACTATACCAGTTTGCTGTATAATTATTACGGCCTGGACAGTCTGTGAATAGAGCAGAGAAGTTTTCTGGCTGTCAAAGCATAGTACTACTATAGCGGTTATGTAAGTGATGTCACAGCATTGCAACAGTATGCCAGCAGCATCCAAATGAGTAGCCAGTCTAAATTGTTAGCGTTAGATTACGCCACTAAGGGACACTGAGGGTTCTGTCTGAAACGGAGATTTTTCAAAAAGCAGAAACAGTACAGAGGTTATGCATAAATCTAAAAAAGAAACAGAGGTGGAAGAAGTATGTTTTCTTAAAAGTACAGATACATGAGCAGAATCCTCAAATGTACTTTATAAGTGAAAAGTGAAAGTATGTCAGACTGACTTCTTTAAACCGTTGAAAGAGTTAAATGTATTTATATGAAGAATTTATTTATTTATTTTCACATGACAAAAGTATACAATGTGAATAATGCACTTATGGAGAGTGATGTTTGCCCAAAACCCTCAAGGGGCATAACACGTGGTAACCGCCAGAAAAATAATATAAATACAAATATAGCTTTAAAACCTGACAGAACTTACATTTCAGTTGTACAAAGACATCAAATGTTAGTGAGATATAAAGTACCTAGAGGAAAATGACTCAGAAGCAACCTTTTCAAAGCTTTTTTAAATTGAGATATTGAGAGCTCTGTGAGGTGAGTTGGGAGTTTATTCCATATTTTGGGTCTTCTGTACAGAACACTTAGCTGTGATTGAGTGGTCCGCACAAAGGGAGCCCTGATGAGATGGAACCCCATGTGATTCATTGTTAAAGAAAAAAATATTGTTCAGATGTTGAGGCAATAGATTATTTACAGAATTGTACACAATCTGAGCAGTTTGAAGTTGGTTGAATTGTGCTTTTGTAGAAAACTAGGTCTAAATCAGGTCTAAACTAGGCCTAAACCAGGGCTAAACCAGGTCTAAACTAGGTCTAAACCAGGTCGAAATCAGGTCTAAACTAGGCCTAAACCAGGTCTAAATCAGGTCTAAACCAAGACTAAACCAGGACTAAACCAGGTCTAAACCAGGACTAAACCAGGTCTAAACCAGGTCCAAACCAAGACTGAACCAGGACTAAATCAGGTCTAAACTAGGACTACATCAGGTCTAAACCAGGTCTAAACCAGGTCTAAACCAGGTCTAAATCAGGTATAAACCAGGTCTAAATCAGGACTAAACCAGGTCTAAATCAGGACTAAATCAGGTCTAAATCAGGTCTAAATCAGGTCTAAACCAGGTCTAAATCAGGTCTAAACCAGGACTAAACCATGTATAAACCAGGTCTAAACCAGGACTAAATCAGGTCTAAACCAGGTCTAAATCAGGTCTAAACCAGGACTAAACCAGGTATAAACCAGGTCTAAACCAGGTATAAACCAGGTCTAAACCAGGTCTAAATCAGGTCTAAACCAGGTCTAAATCAGGTCTAAACCAGGTCTAAACCAGGTATAAACCAGGACTAAACCAGGTCTAAACCAGGACTAAACCAGGTCTAAACCAGGACTAAACCAGGAATAAACCAGGTCTAAACCAGGACTAAACCAGGACTAAACCAGGTCTAAACCAGGACTAAACCCAGGCCTAAACCAGGACAAAACCAGGACAAAACCAGGTCTAAACCAGGTCTAAACCAGGTCTAAACTAGGCCTAAACCAGGTCTAAACCAGGTCTAAACTAGGTCTAAACCAGGTCTAAACCAGGTCTAAACTAGGCCTAAACCAGGTCGAAATCAGGTCTAAACTATGCCTAAACCAGGTCTAAACTAGGCCTAAACCAGGTCTAAACCATGTCTAAATCAGGTATAAACTAGGTCTAAACCAGGTCTAAACTAGGTCTAAACTAGGTCTAAACCAGGTCTAAACCAGGTCTAAACCAGGTCTAAACCATGTCGAAATCAGGTATAAACTAGGCCTAAACCAGGTCTATACCAGGCCTAAACCAGGTCTAAACTAGGCCTAAACCAGGGCTGAATCAGGTCTAAATCAGGACTAAACCAGGTCTAAACCAGGTCTAAACCAGGTCTAAACTAGGTATAAACTAGGTCTAAACCAGGTCGAAATCAGGTCTAAACCAGGTCAAACTAG
>OMNZ01078632.1:0-11533 GCA_900303255.1 Lesueurigobius sanzi
TGCCTACACAGGATCATTTCTCTCTCGTACTGTGATCAGCCTGCCCGCTGATGAGACAGGACAAATGTGCTGTGTGTGAAAGAAATGTCCTTAACGTGGAGCTTTAACTGTGTAAAGGAGAGAGAGATGGGCCTCCATATGGTTTTGTGTTTGACTCATGTTCCAAACGTCTCGTCCTGAAAGTATAGAATATTACGCAGTGGTGTAGTCTGGTGATGTACCAGGACATACTCCGTATAAGCACCACCAACTGAGCCATGTGTAGGCTATCAACCATTTGCTCCGTTTTACTTTTACGCTTTACCAGCATAAACTTTATACACGCAAGTCTGCATCTCTCTCTCTCTCTCTCTCTCTCTCTCTCTCTGTCTCTCTCTCCCTTTCTCTCTCCCTCGCTCGCGCTCTCAACCCGTACGGAGTTGTTGGAGACAGAGGGCAGATGAGCAGAGCCGCTCCTAAATACCCATTATGGCCAAAACGAAGGCAGCTTTGCAAACTTTAGTTTTCCTTTATAAACAGTCACGTGGCGAATCCACAAAAGCTGAGAGGCTACGACTACAGTCCCAAAAAGAAGAGTCACTGCAAGTTTTTTTTTTTTTCCTTTCTCTCTCGCTTGGCACAAGGTGCATCAGCAGCAGAGACACAGGTTAATGAGCTAAAAATCACAGTATAGCCTCTCACTTTAACAATGAAGACTACACCATAGTCTTCACTCAAAAAGCAGAATGAAACTAGGTCGGCCCACATTCACACCACACCTGGGCCGGTGCAGAGTGCGGCTCAGACCGGTCAGAGACCAGCCATTTAAAGTGGTGCAGTCGGATTCACACAGACCTTATAGCGCCGCTCTCGGCTCGAAAGTCCCTTTGGGTCGACCTAACTAGTGGCAGTGTGAAAACGCCCTAGTTAACATATGTTTTAGACCTGGTTTAGACATTGTTGTTGGACTTGGTTTAGACCTGGCTCACACACTGAGTTTACGATAAGGATAAGCCTTTATTGATCTCACAATGGAGAAATTAATTTGTTTCAGCAGCTCTTAAGAACACACAGGGAGGTGCAAATAGTTAGGAAATGTGCAAAACCATTTTGTAAAATGAGTTACTTTTTTCTAGCTAGGCCAGCCAGCCGCTCCTGCTTTCTGTTCAAAAGCAAGAGCGTCTGGGACTCATTGTTGTACAAGATGGCAGCACTGGAGACAAAGGACTGATAAAACATGTGACTTAGAACAGACCCTGAAGGAGGCCAGCCTTCTATCAAATATTATATATAAATACAACATACTGTATGTGCCTCTTGTTTGCTCTTCACTGGTGTGTTTGTTTTCTCTGTTCAGACGTACCTCCCCAGTGCTCGTCGCACACGGTGAAGAGGCTGGTCTTGTTGGTGAGCTCAGGGACCAGGCTGCTGCACTCCATCACTATGGCCTGAGGGATCATGATGATGCAGGACACCAGCCAGATGAGGATGATGTTTTTACGGGCTCTCCGCGCTGTGCTCTTGAACATCAGGGGGTGACAGATGACGTACCAGCGGTCGTGGGCGATACTGCTCAGGGTCAGGACTGAAACGGACACCGAGATTGTCTGTAAATAGAAAATGGTGAGGGCTTTAGAGGTGCACAGTAGTCTATACCATTAGTATACTGTAGCATCATTTGTTTTAAAGCCAAAATCAGAGTGTGTGTTTCTCCGGTTGTAACAGGCCCTCTGATCGGCTGAGAACAGGGCCAATAATACCTAAAGATGCAGCATGGTTTGGAGCACAACAATCAAACTTGAAACTGTTGGCCAGGAGGCTGACAATACTGTATATCCCCTAACCTTGTGAGTTTATATTGCGCAAAAAGTTACTCATGCAATCAAAAGCTCACATTCAAACAAGACAAGCATAAATGAGATGCATGAACGCACTTCCTGCACGCACCAGATCGAAAGACTGAATTGTTGGTCGTCCTTGGCTACGACGTCAAGGCTATTGCCAACCATAATGAGGTACATTCAACCTACGTCAGATTATTCAATGCCTGGACTAGTCTGTTGTACTAACAGGAACCATTAAAGTAAACACAATTCCAATAAGCTTGATGCATCACTGCCTTACACCAATGGCACTAAATATTTATGTAACATTTTACCTCTCGAACAGCTCCTTTGCTCCCTGTCAAACTCGTTCTCTGTCACCTAATTGCCCATTTTTCTTCCACAAAAAAGATTCACTTATAACTTTTTATACATGAAATACTGGTTATAATGACAAAATAATTTGTTTTATTTATTTCATAGGTTGCACTCTACTTCCGGGGTAATGGAAATAGCATGGCACTTAAAAGTGTAATAGAATAGTCCATGGAGGGTTGGGTCAGACGCAGCAGTCTGAGCAGAGGAGGAGGAATCCAGCTCTTAGAAAGAAACTCATTTTGACTGTGATCTTGTCTTATTAATCGTGACCCAAATCTCATGATCATATGTACAAATTGGAATGCAGATTGACCAGTAAATCAAGAGCTTTCTCTTTCAGCACAACAGTCCGACACAGTATTCAATCTCACACTCCAGCCGTCTCTCACAACAGGACCTCGAGATACTTGAACTCCTCCACTCGAGGCAAGGGCTTTCCATCGTAAGGACTTAGAAATTATGTTATTTGCATGAAAACAAGACGTAAACATAATGTATTTCATATGATTAATCCTTACTGACATAAAGACTGCAAATCACCAAACATACAAGTATTTTGTTGGCAATAATATACAAACAGGGCTGTAAAATGCATCATCCTCAGTTATCCCCTAGTTACATGTCCACCTGGATCACAAACTGGTATAAAAAAGTACAGTATTTTCATTCTCGGAGGGCTGAAATCCTTTGATGTCTGTTTTTGGTTTCAATCAGTGGTTGCCAGTGCTGTATTTTTCGCTGTTATCTGCTGTGGGACCTGCATGACTGCCAGAGAGGGCACCGGCTGGAAAAGCTGGTCAGGAAATGTGTTTCAGTGATGGCGGAGAGGGGCAGACTCCGTTGTAGAACTGGTGGAGGGCAGAATGAGGAAAATGATGAAGCCAATCCTCAATCCCAGCAGTAGTCGCACCCAGTACAACACTGGTCGCCAAGAGAAGCATTTGCAGTAGTGACCTACTTCTGTCCATGCGCTGCAGGACTGAGGGGTTCAGGAGGTCATTTGGCATTCAGCATGACGGTTCCTCCTGATAATATGTGCTTTATTCCAATCAACAGAAAATTTCAAGGTTTTAGTCCTTTTATAATTATCGCTTACCATATTTTCAGGACAATGAGTATGTTTACATGCGCTCGAGTATCCTGGTTATTAGTAATATCCTGGTTATGGCAGTATTCTGGATATGATGTTTACATGCACTCGGAGAAACCTGGAAACTCCTATCCCTGTTTACATGGGAAACAACAGTATCCTGGATATTTAGGCTCCAGAGCGGGGCGGGGCTAGTGCCAAATATGGCGAGGAGTTTATTAACACTTTGCTTTTTAACCCATTTCTCTAGACACAGGGACGAGAACTATCCCAGAGTGACAGTGTAGTTCAAAATCAGCTCAGATGACACAAACTACATCCTTGTTCTGTTGTTTTGTACAGTATGTGCTGTTTTATTCTTTTCAGAATATATCAAGGTCAAGCAAATTCCTGCCGTATTTATCACTGTAGTTTGCACATATTCAGTACGTCAGCGGCTGTGAGAAACCAGGATACTCTGTTTACAAGACCCAATATCCTGGATACTGTGGGAATATCCCAGTCAGAGTATCCTGGTTTCTAATAACCTGGATATTGGCTTATCCAGAAAACTGAAATGAGGATATTGTGTTTACATGGACACAGACAAACCGGGATATTTAAAATCCCTGTTAATAACCAGGATACTTGAGCGCATGTAAACGTAAACTATAAGTCCCTCTGGAGTATAAGTCGCACCAACCAAAAAATGCATAATGAAGAAAAAAAAAACATATATAAGTCGCACCAACCAAAAAATGCATAATGAAGAAGAAAACAACATATATAAGTCGCACTGGACGATAAGTCGCATTTCTGGGGGGAAATATACTTTACAAAATCTGAGACCAAGAACAGACATTTCATCTTGAAAGACGAGTTATAACAATAACAATAGAATAGAGAGCAACAAGCTGAATAGGTGTATGGTCTGCTAACGTAACACATTGATGGTTATTCAGCTACACAAAGCATAAACAACTAACTGAATGGGTGTCGGGTCTGTTAACGTAACATACTAATTAATATATAAGTTGCACCTGAGTATAAGTCAGGAAAATACAGTAGTTTGCTTTATAATCTTTGTGGAAATCATTTTTCTTAGTTTTAGTGCTGTGTAGGGGCAATTTAATGAAGAAAAGTTGGGAGGAAAGGGTTATTTTAAGTCGGTGACATAGAGGGGAAGTTCTGAATCACTCAGTTCTCATTGGTATAATATGGCACAGCAACAGTTGGATTGTTTACCTCTGTGTATGTCACTTCCTGTGCCTACGTCCAATAAGGAAGTGAAAACAACTGGATTTACTTTTGAAAGAGAAGGATTGGCTAAATATAGGTCTTTTAGTAGCTGAAAGATCAAATTAAAAGTACTATAAACTGTCCATTTCTGCTTATATGTCACTTGGAATGAAGGCAAATGTGGACTTTGGTTTCCTGGTGATAGCATTCAGCTGTCTCCAAATGCATTTTGCTAGGTCTGACTGTAGCATCAAAGAGCTTATTTGCCGATCTTTACATCAGACCTTTTCTCCACTGCTGCCCTTTCTGTCTATGGAAGATAAAGGTGAGTAAATGTTTCTCTCTGTGTAGAGTGTAGTCGCTGCTGCTGCTAATGCTAATGCTTCCGCCGGTGATGTAGCTGCCCAGCTTTCGTTCATGACATTTCAGGGCCAATTCGTTTAAAATGAGCTTGGCTTATATTTTTTTTGACAAATAAATCCTTTCAAGTCAATCAAGCCTTGGTGCAAGACGAGCAGCTTGTTACTTGCCTGAGCTACGGCAACGTTTGCATTGTGAAGAGATAATTAATTTGACAGAAAGGGTGAAACAAGTTGGATCACAAAAGCCTTCAAAAAGCAATTTCAGTGCAAGTACAAAGACACTCCCGACTGACTTCCTAACATTTCAGACACCACACCAGATGAAATGTTATGCTTCTGAATAGCAAAAGACTCGGAATGCAATAGGGATACAGGAGTTGTCCATACAGGGATGAAAGAACATTATATTTTTTTACAAAGAGCACGCCGATGTGAAAACTAATATATAACAAAACAAAACGCTTCACACTGGGTTCAAAGCAAGTGGGGAGGTGTCTTCTGTCCGTTTTAGAGCGATCAAAATAACCGTACAGAATGAGGATGTGTTGATCAAGCGAACCGGCGTGTGCTGTACCTGCAGATAAGGCACGATTTTGCAGAGTGTCTGTCCAAAGAACCAAGTCTCTGTGATGTCCACCACGAGGCTGGCCGGCAGACAGATGATGGTCACCAGGATGTCGGCAAATGACAGGTTTACGATGAAGTAGTTGGTCACAGTGCGCATGTTACGATTCTTCCACACGGCAAAACAAACTGGAACACAATAAAGCACAGTAAATGATCAGCTTATATGGTTTAATCAGTGCATGTAATGTGCTAACTTTTAATGAGGGGTATGCACTAAAAAACAAAACCCAATTCGGCTCCTCTCATCTTTCCTCAGAGTGAATTATTCATTTTGGTACACAGCCACAGTTCAGGCCTCACCAGAGGGCTGTTTCATAAAACTGGCTCAGTAAAGCTAGGCTTATGACCTGACTTCTCTCTTAACTAAGCATAAACACATGAGTTCAGGCTTAGTCCGTTTCGCCAAACTCGTTCAGGGTTTTACTAGCCACGCGAAGCTCGTTGTATGTTTTACCGTCACACATTGAAGACACATAAGAGCCAGACATTAAAGCGCTCAGGATGTTATCAGATTTTGTGCTTAACAGAAAGGACTAAGTAATAACAGAACCAATGAAAAATACTAACAAAATGTATACATATGCATTAAATATGGATGATTAATGATGATAATAAATCATAATGTTTACTCAACATTTTTTGTCAACGGAATACATAGTCACAGTGATCTAATAATAATTTTATCCTCAGTGTGTGATAAAAGTGCAGTGAGGAGTCAAACTAAGTCAGAGTGGTCCGGACCAGGCTAAGTTCTCTGACTAAATTCCCAAAGTAACTGAGACAGACTCAGAGTGAGCCTGGTTTATGAAACCGAAATGATATATATGAATAACTGAATTAACAACAGGTGGGGTCACAATGATGATGTAAATCTATTTGGACATTTCAAATGGCTCATGATATTGTGTATACCCTTATGTCATTCTTTGATACCACATCATTAAATAAAATGTTTATAGGTACAATAGATCGATCGATAGATAGATAGATAGATAGATAGATAGATAGATAGATAGAAACAAACAAAGAACAGTATCACACATTACGCACAATATGCAGGATTGCACACAAGTATAGGCTGTTTAGTGCAGCTATGGCAGAAGGGAGAACACTTTTGCTAAAGCGTGCCCGCCTCCACCTCAGAGTCCTGTATCTGTGGCCTGATGGCAGCAAAATGAAGTGCGTGTGAAGAGGATGATCAGAGTCCATGACTGTTGTACAGAAGAAGCAGAAAGTGCGGGGAAACACAGAGAGCAGTTTGCGGGTGATGTAGAGTTTTTGTTGGGACCGTTATATGAACGGAATATCTAACATATTGGTCAAAGGTGAGCATATTGTCCAGTGTGAGTCCAAGGTACTTAAACTGATTGACCCGTTCAACTGTCTGACTGTGACCGTTAAATTTACCTGTTCCCCCTTCTTCGGTTTAAGAGAACAGTGGTGCAAAGGAACCTTGGTACTTCCAAACTGTAAAAGACGCAGCTGTCCCCCTTGTACTCACTGATTCCAACCACCAAATCCCAGCTCTGACGGTACGCTGCCTGTTCCCTACACAGTCCTCCACTGGTGGGCCCACATAGTCTTCAATCCCAACCCCAGTCCTAATCCCTCAGGCAAAATAAGGCTCTTCAAGGGGTTTCATTTAGCCCTCAAATGGTGCTATGGTTTGTAAGGAGTATAGTTTAATTAATCTGTGCATTGAATAGACTTCAATAGTCACTAAGGACACCAAAACAGCATGTCCTACTCAACAGCACAGCAAGGATATTTATTTACTGTTTATGGCCCATTCTCCGCTAATACTTTTCCATTTTGGCCCTCCATGGAAAAACCTTTTGGTCCTCCCGGTTTAATCATCTGTTAGCGTCAAATTAACTTCCCCCATAATAAGCACAGAAGTCTCCTCTGGTGAAGTATTTGACATGTTGCAAGTGCTTATCACCACAATTTTTTAGGGAACTGTTTAAATATTAATTTCAATGCGACATGGCTAACTCCCCATAAGAATAAAACATTATTCAGGAAACAGACATTAGGGCCTACTGCATATTTCATTAGCCTACAAGGTCTTTCTGTTTGTTATGTATTATTTATACACTATCAACCAGCAGAGGTCCAGAGTTACCTCTGAGAGTTATCAGTCTTTCAGTAATATAAAACAATTTGCTTCTCTCATGTTTGTTGCTGGCATGAGGAATTATGAATTGAAGGTTTCTGAAATGACGTCAGATGCTAAACACCAGCTTGCAAATCATATGTGGCAAAGCACGTTTACCACCTACCCATGAATTCAGACGCTCATCTCTGTCATCTTTAAGCGTACAGTATATGTAAGCAACCAAAATCAGGTCATAGAAGCCCTCATTTGCAAGTGCTTTTTATCGAATTGGTACCTCTGTAATCTGACTTTTTCTTCTTCTTTTTTCTTTTTTATATTCCAAAGAACTGTGTACACTACATGCTTTTCAATCATGATGTCTTCTGTAGAAAAAAACTCAGATGAAGATTTAAAAGCTTTTGAAATTGCTTTAGGGGGGTGGGCGCAAAAGAACTAAGGCGAATTTTCCTTGTAACATCGAATTGACCGGCAGAGGGTTATATAAGCAACTGTCCTAACTTTCAACATCAAAGAACATGAAACCGTGAATGAAATGTCAGTGTATCTAATGGGGGATCTATATTTATACAGTAACAAACCTAAAAGCACAAATAGTGTGTTTGAAAACCCCAACACAAGCAGCTGGCTGTATAATTAACCCCAAGAGAAACTGGTCACACTGTTGCTCCCACATTCAGCGCTTGAGGAATAAAGTTTTGCAGCACCCACTGGACCACATCAAGTACTGCACCACATATTCTTTTTGAAGTTTTTGGGTGATTTCATCTGTATAAAGTATAGCTGACCTGTTGGATAGGACCAAGAAAACTGCAGACCGGGAGCTAGTTTGAGATGCTCTCACTCAGCCAACGAAATTATAATCTGGAGCCTTTCTTTCTTTCTGCTTCTAACACATCAATATACTTTGAGGACCTGCAGCTGAAGGATGCCATTTTGGGTCGCTGGTCCTTGTTGGTGGCTTTTGTGCTACACCTGATTGGCGCATTAAGAAATGTAACATCCTGGTAGGTGACATAGAGTCGTTTCTAGCTTTGAAAAGGATCTAATGTAATAAAACAAACAGCCATATTTGAAGCAGTGTAATCCAGGTCTGAAGTGCAGTGGTGTCCAAACTTTTGTCATTGAGGGTCACATAGTGAAGTGTATATGGTGCTAGTAACTGAATGCATTTAAGAGAGGTTTTATTATTTAGGTTTTAACTATTAGCTGTCTCACTAAAATGTAGTTATTGAGGTTTTATTTGTGTAGAACTATTAACAGTAAAAGTACCATCCCTAGCAGGGCCGCATTTGGCCCTAATCTAATGAAACCTTAGATATTTTCATGTCCCTTTTCTCCATGAATCATTTTTCCCTTCAGACATTTTATAATTGTTTCTTTGACCCGTAGGCTTTATTGGACAGCACAGGATGGAAGGGACCCATGATGTTGAGATCAGAACAGTGTGTACTGCACACATGTCACATTTTCTTGACATTGACTGAGCTATTTTTTTAAAGGGCAAATTCACTTCAGATTTTATATTCTATTGTGCTCTGAAGAAGGGGTTTTAATAGCTTTGAGGCAGACTGTCAATATCCAATATTTGTGCAATTGGCCAAGAAAAGACATCATAAATCATTGCTCTGTAAAGATAAATGACTCAGGTAGAGTGGAAAAAGTCCACCTCGACCTGAGTGAGTCCATATTGGACTCCAGTACAGTGACAAATAATATCCAATATGGTTAAACAGATCTTTTTTGTTACACTTTGCATCCTTCAAAAATAATTTAATTCAATGATAAAAGCAATTATTTATAACATGACAGCTATAAAACAGTAACACAGCACACTATCAGTGTGCAATTAATATCCAATATGGTTTGTTTTGTCCCGGAACATTGCTATTGTCATCTAAATGAGACACGAAGAAATGTTGTTCCTGGAGCATGAGAGGTGTTTCAAAAGGAATACCCAGTATGGCTTTGTCTGGATTTGTGCAACAAAAGGAATGGGAAATTGTGGCCAGCTGTATATATTTGATGGGATTGAGGGTCATGGCAAGAATAATAAAAATGTACATTTCAATGCAGTCAAAATGACTGTAAAATAGCAGCCAGACAGCCTTAAACCAAAATGTGCAAAAGCCACAACAGTGCCTTTTTGCCAATGTCCTTCATACTGTTTTGGAAAGAGAACAGTAATGGATGCTGTGCAGGCCTTTCCCTCCAAAACAAGAGGTGTTTTTCTTTGCTTTTTTCCCCCTCCATTTCAGTTTGGATGCAATCTGCAGTCCACTGTCTCCACTTGACTGAAATGAACAGCGTTCTCTGACCTGTCTCACTCTGTACCTGGTGGTCCTTTTTTTTTTTCAAATGACATATATTTCCAATGGCCAGACAAAGACAGTGTCAGACTGTCTTTCTCTGCGGAGCACATGGAGTAGGTTGAGGACCAGGTTTGAGATAGCTTGACAATAGATCAAAATCCAATAGGAACTTCTGTGGTATTTCAAGCTATTCAAGGGTAGATAATTGAATTCATTATCTAGAGGAAAAGCCCCATTGTATTTTGAGGGCAGAGCTATGAGTGCTGTGATGATCCTAATAACATGATAGGGCTCATAGAGCGTACAAAAGAAGCAGTAGAAACCACTTTAAAAGCTGAAAAGGTTTAAGGTCAGACTCCTGTTTCCTGCAGTGCAACATTTTTATTCCGATTACAGTGCTATTTTCACACATTCCCTTCTCTCTCTTTTTTGAAGTCTTTGATGAGTGCATGTGTTTTAGGTTTAACTGTGTCAGAAGCTTCCACGAAATTCTTCTTTTGGAATCTGCAATTCAATTTCAACCAACCAACCAACCAACTACCCTTCACTTGTAGCACATCATATCAAATTTATTTATGAAGCACATTTAAAACAGCCAAAGATCACTAAAGTGCTTTACAACAATATACATTAACACCACAACAACACTAAAGACCAATCTCAGGGCGTTTTCACGCTGCCACTAGTTAGGTCGACCCAAAGGGACTTTCCACCAGAGAGCGGTGCTATAAGGTCTGTGTGAATCCAGCCGCACCACTTTAGGCCGCTCTCAAGAGCCGCTCTCAAGAGCCGCACTCAGAGCGGTCACTACTCCTCACTCAGGTGTGGTGTGAATGCGGTCGACCTCGGGTCAACCTAGTTTCATTCTGCTTTTTGAGTGAAGACTGTGGTATAGTCTTCATTGTTAAAGTGAGAGGCTATACTGTGATTTTTAGCTCCATTAACCTGTGTGTCTGCTCTGCCGATGCGCATCTTGTGCCAAGCAAGAGAGAAATGAAAAGAAAAAACTTGCAGCGACTCTTCTTTTTGGGACTGTCGCCGTAGCCTCTGAGCTTATGTGGATTCGCCATGTGAAGTTGGCAAAGCTGCCTTCGTTTTCTCCATATTGGGTCAATAACATTTAGGAGCGGCTCTTGGCTCATCTGCCCTCTGTCTCCAACAACTCCAGAGAGAGAGAGAGAGAGAGAGAGAGAGAGAGAGAGAGAGAGAGAGAGAGAGAGAGAGAGATGCAGACTCCCGTTCATGTTCAGGAAAGGACTCGCGTGTTTGAAGTTTACTTTATTTAAAGGACAATGTGCAGTTACATTAAAAAGATGGCACCAGATTTAGCAGAATGCTACTTTCCATCCGTAGTCCCCAACAATACAATCATTAAACACATATCAAGATACAGTTCAAAAAGTGCAAGTTGCCAACAGTCAATTCACAATATACAGATTACAATACAATTAACATTTAGCAGCAAATCTAAAAATCTAAATCTAAAAATGTGCAATTTGTTAGTATAAGGTGCAGTTAAAGTTTAAAGTTCATGCTGGTCTATATACAGAGAAAAAGTAAAAGTAAAACGGGCAAATGGTTGATAGCCCACATGGCTCAGTTGGTGGTGCTTATACGGAGTATACCCG
>OMNZ01078650.1:2698-17096 GCA_900303255.1 Lesueurigobius sanzi
AGTTTATCAGTTTCTGTTCTACACATACTGTAGGCTGACCACACTGACAGCTGTGGTTGGGAAGTGGCAGCTGAGTCAGTCACAGTCACAGTCTGAAGCCGAAGTGAAACAAAAGCATGACATTCAGATAGTTACTTGTATGTGGACGTCGGGCTCGTCCAGCACTATGGTCTTCTGAGCCTTACGGAAGTCCATGGTCTCCTTGTCCACGGTGAGGGCGGACACCTGGATGAGCCGGTCTGCCGTCAGCACCGGGCCGTAGCTCTGGTACTCCAGCTTCAACGGCACACGCACTTCTGCAAACGCAACAGGAGGGATAACTCAACACGAATCTCTAAAATGTAAAATAACATCTGGTTAACTTATATCATGAAAGTAAGGTTCATTATATAGCTTTTAGAACAAAGTTGTCAGTTTTACTCATATTAGAGCTGTGCAGAAATGAGTACACCACTAGAATTCTCTGGAGCAAAGCTACATTTTAGACTACAAATATCTAATTTAACAAGAATTCAACCACAGGTCAGACAATAAAAGGGTGTTGCTGAAAGAAAATCCTTTCCCATTTGATGCTGTCAACAATGGCACCACAGGGAAGAGAAATGACACCTGAGAAAGAACATTTTTTTACACCACAAACGTGAAGGCTATAATAAGTAATAATAAGTAAAGCTTTACTCATCAGCCAGAAAACTGTCACAAAAGTGTTTGTGTAGATGCTCAGTCGTACAGGAGTTGTCCATCGTAGGCATCTAATGAAGACTGAAGAATTTTTGCCTACGATGTCACAAAAGTGGTACAAAAATGTAAAAAATATGGAACTGGGCCATCTCACAGACACGTCTTGGTCGTCCACGGAATTTCATACCTCGACCTACTGGTGAGCAGCAGTAGCTAATGTTTTTGTAGCTAATGTGCTCCGATGGTCACAAATGTTATGGCAGGCTTTGCTGTCAGTAACTCTCCAGGCGGTTTTCTTTAAGTATCAGCTTTGTTCTTCTGTTTGAGGTTTGTGTAGGTTCTCAGTCGTACAGGAGTTGTCCATCGTCTGAGGTGTAATTTTCAGATGTAGCATCTTGGGTTCAGTCAGTGCAGACCATAGATATGAAACAGGCATAAAGACCATAGACTAACTGCACTAGCCAGCGAGCAACGAAATGACTGAGGTCACGTGACCGTGGTCTCATCTGGAGTGACCAAGATGAATGTTTTTGGAACCAATGACTTCATAACTGTTCGGCGTCGCAAAGGTGAGGACTACAAAGACAATGCACAGTGCCTACAGTGAAGCATGGTGGTGGCAGAGTCCTTATTTGTGTGGGGCTGCATGGGTGCTGCTGGTGTCGGGGAGCTGTACTTCATTGATTCATCATGAATTCACAGAAGTATTGCTCTCTCCACTCCATGCTCTTAGTCGTCGTGCAGTTTTCCAACATGACAATGATCCTACACACACCACAGTTATGAATTGTGGCGTAAAAGTAATGTTTTCAACAAAAATACTACTCAATTTAAGTACAGATCCTTAAGTAAATTTACTTTGTTACTGTTCACCACTGGTTCTGACTGAGGTAATACAAAGTACTAGTAGTTTTTGTTGAGGGGTGTACTAATTTCTGCACAACCATAATTTAAATGAAAGAAAATATTTTGTTCTCAAAGTTATATGATTAATCTTACTTTCATGTTTTAAGTTAGCCAGATGTTATATTAACTTGGAGGTAAGAATGACAAATGTCCAAGAATGACTTAAAATGGGGCGAACACGTTTTAATGGAATGTCTTCTTCCGGAGCCTGCCCCCCCATATGCTGAAGGTTCACGGACTGGTTTCACAGTATGGATACAACATAAGACCTCAGCTGGTCATCCTCCTGACCTTCTCCAGGCTTGATGTCCACTTTCTGAGAGCTGAAGCTGCAGGTGTCCCCCTGTTTGCCGTTGTAACAAACGGTCTGAGCGAACAGCATGAAGGTGCAGCTGCGGGTCTTCATGCAGTTGTTGGTGAGGAGGGAGTAGATCTCAAAGTCAGAGCCCACCACCATCCCCTCCACCAGCTTGATCTGGACATGAGAAATGTGAGACATGTTTGTGAAAATGGTCCAAGCACCAAAGTTTGTCCATTCAGTACAAGTCACTCAGAGCATTAAAGTGCATAGGAACATACACAAACAAATAGGGCTGGGTACTTGGTTTACGATACTGGTACCTGAACAATACGTTTTTTCTATTCCTATACTAAATTATTGGTCATCTAGAACCATAAAACCGAACAATAAGGGAAACTTATTCCATAATAGACTATTACCATTTACTTGAGCTGAAATAACCAAGTAACTTTCTTTAGTGCCGTCTCAGGACTGTGTGAGGCAAGTTACTTTAAAATTGTGATAAAATTGTGATACAACACATATAATATCGTTGTACCTGTTGCAATGCCAATAAAGATTATTCATTCATTCAATATATTACTAGTTACAACTTTAAAAGTGAAATATGTTTGTATTATATATTAGTGTCGTGAAAATGTAACTGAGTTACACTACTTTGACTTACTCTTGAGTTACTTTTGGCAAAATCTAACTGAAAATAGTGAGAATAAGAAGTGTAGTCACAGATTTCCAGTTCCTCTGCCGTTCACATTCTCTAGTGTTTTGTTTTTGCTACACAAGTCTCTTTCTACACCAGTGTCCGACTTCATTTGGTGATGCATCTTATTTGGGAAGAGTTGCACTTGTAACTTGAGTTACTTAAATTGTAATGGCTATATTATGAAAATATATTATATTTCTTAGTAACTGGAATATATTTCTGTAACTCGTTACTTTTGTAATACTTTACCCCAACACTGGTCAAGACCAGGGCACTGATCAGTGCACCACCGATGCACTGATCTGATACTGGTATCAGATATCGGAGCCGATACTGTAAAAATTACAATATCGGGTATCGATTCCAAAATATCCGATACTGAACTGATACTTTCACCAACTTACTTTAAGTGAATATGGACATGCTGTATGCCATTTAAGCTCTTAACCCGTAATTAGATTCTTTAGCGCAGCATAGTTAGATAATTATTTTGGAAAGGATCGCTGATTTCGCTAATAGCGCCAATATAGAGTATATATTTAATTAGGAAAAAGGCTGTAAATGTTTGGGTCAAAGGTTAAGGGCCGGACCCAATTATGCTTCTTCGTGACCTCTGACTTAGATACTGATTGTAGTTTTTAGTGTTACTCTAATCTAAATAGAACCTCAGCTAATCCTGACACTAGAGACGACCCCATTCTATGCTGCGATGCCTCCGCAGGCTCGGCTCCACCAGTCGATTGGAGCAGATCGATATGACTCAGGGCCGCTGGCCTCCTCCACCACGCCATGTCCCTTTCCTCTATCCTCTGGTGAAGGACCTCAAACGATCTATCTGATGCAAAAGAGCTAGCATCACTACGGCTCTCCATTTCTCTCGCTGTCACTGCTAGTGTCACTGCCGCTGTCCAAATGTCAACCACAGCCCAGACCACGCCCAACACTCACCCCCCGCGCGTTCCCTGATCTGCCAGACGAAACCTCCTTCTGCCGCAATTTTCAAAAAATAGATGTGAGTGGAGTTAGGCTCTGGTAGGGATGTTAGTTGTTCTTTAAGTTCTTCATTGTTTTGAGACATTGTCACCAAAATGGTCTTAATATGTCAAGTAAGGGACTTTCCACACTTATGGCACAAGAGTGTTACCAGATGCTGTATGACACTGCTATAAATGCATTAGAAAAAATATACAGAACCACATACAAGTAATGAAATGACAGTAGAATCCAGGACCTGACGAAGGTTTGCAATCATTTTTTTGCAATTAAAATTGTGTTTTGCGGTTTGTATGGATTATTTAGAGAAAAACTTAAATATCCATTCTGATCTGAGAAATGTGCTAAATCGACTGGGGAAACTAATACTAAGCACTGGGATAATCCATCAAACTAAGAAATAACATACACATATGTCTTAGAGAGCTACAGTGTGATGTTGTTGTGATATTGTTACCTTCAGGTGCAGTCCAGGCTCCAGTCCTTTCTTCTGCAGCCTGTTTCGATGCTGTGCCTTCTCATAAACACGCCTCTCCTCCTCAGATCCTGAAGAGGAACGATAAAAGATCAATCACTAAAGACAAGGTGAAAATCATTTTCTAAAACCAAACAACCTTTTTCAGTGAGAACCACATGGTTTCATACATTCTTCAGGGGCCTGAGGTTTGATATTTTATGTGTCATATATTGAAATAATGTCTCTGTAATTGTAATGTAATGATTAGACAGTTGCTCTAAAATACAGAGGCCAGGTCTGGTGTGGCCTGGCATCCAGACTAGTCTCCTCTGTTTATTCTAAACTGGTGATTAGTCTGGGTACGCTACCGCAGGAGCAGCTCTGCTGAGACGGGACTAAGGCGGGACAAACACGGGCATACCAGCCAATCAGAATACACACTCGCTCAGTGAGACACTCTGATTGGCCAGGTCAATTTTCAACAGCCTTTCTGCTCGTCTACGGCTTGTCGCCATACCCACCTTCTTTCGAACAGAAAGAAGGTGCACATTAGGCTAAATCCTCCAGTCAGGTGATTCTGACCATAAGCCTGGCTCCACATCTGGAGATGGGTCCCAGAGCGCCGTCAACACGGCTGCCCACTGCTCCTGACGGATTGGCCCAGCGGCATCGAAGGATGGGTCAAATGCAGAGAATGAATTTCCCTACGGGGATTAATAAAGTTTACCTTACCTTACCTTAAGTGGGTGTGGTTTACCAGGCCAGGTCTGGTGAGGATTTGGCCTCAAGTGCCCCCCGCAGGCAGCAATGGGAATAGTTTAGTAACAACGTGGCTAGCAAATCCGTAGCGCCGGGTGAACACACCTTGGGCACCGAACGCCTCAGAACCGATTCATGTCAGATTATGGGCTTTTAAAATGTGGAGGACAGTTTCGGATTTGAACATTTACGCAATTGTACCCAAGGAATATTTAATGAATAAATGTGTAAATTGAATGGACTGGTGGTTGTTGGCAGTGATTGGTATTTGCCTTATCATGATGCTAAGGGCTCATCTGTCCTTTTCTTATGCATAATGTCATTCAACTTACCCAACAGAATATTAGATCTGTATATGGCTGTATATTCATCTGCTGTCTATTAATGTTTTCAATCTTAGTCTGCTTTAGGAGCAGAGACGCTGGGGGAAGTACGGTACACTGAGCCCTATCCTCTTACTCTATAAATGATGTATATTTACCTTATATTTGTCCATTGCTATTCCCATCGTGTCCCCCTTTCTCTCCCTTGTTTCAGGACCTGTTGACCAGGACTTTTCCACCATGGCGTGACTCCTCCTGCCGCTAAAATCAAGGCTATCGAGCGCCTAACGATGGATGGATTGTATATTGTTTGGACATTGCATATGCTTGAATGAACACGGAGGCCTTTTAAAGGCAAATTAGTTTGTGATACTGGGCTATACAAAATTGAAAAATGTACTGAAGTACAAATCCAAGCGCTGTGGAAGGAGTCACCCAGGGAGAAACGCCCAGGACAAACAGGAAACTGTGTGAATGGATGTTTTTCTCTTTAAAGCTCAAAAAGTAGGTTTTGCATGATCTGTGTCTTATAAGTTAGGAGTTTGGAGGATTTTAGACTCATTTTAGACTCGGCTTAGTCCTAATTTGATCTTGATCTAATCCTGGTGGTACTTGGGAGGTAAATATTTCATGAGATGGTACTTGGTGGGAAAAGTATTGGGCAATGTGTGGCCAAAAGTTATAAACCAAATGCCAGCTGACATTTATCAAAGTGTTAAGATTGAAGCAAGCATTGTCACAACAAACAGTAGGTTTAACAAAGTGCTGTTGAAAAAATCATTTAAAGAGTAGAAGATAAAAATGCTTCCAAACACTTTAGAGCCCATAAACCTAAACCATAAGACCCTGACTAGTTTACAGAACAGCTGGCACTGTGCTTTACTGCTAAACAACAGATTGTCCCAGCCCTTTACTGCCGTCGCCAACACCGTTACTTCCCTAGCCGGTAGCAGTACTGTGTATACCATACCTTCTGCGTACTTGTACTTGTGGGTGATATCGTGCCTTTGGTTGGAGCCCACAGACTTGGTGCTGATGCATTGTCCCACAGATTTAGTGGAGCCACTGATTTCAACCACTTTCCCATTGGGCAGCCTCACCTTCTCCACCACATCCGCATTCACCTGACGCCCAGAAGGAGATGTTTGTCAACTCTTGTCAATAAAGTTCAAAATGTAATACAATTTCCTAGGGCTGCAACTACCATTATTTTGGTAATCATTAACTGGCTGATTATTTTTAGGATTGCGTGGAAATTTTATTTTTTATAAACCTTTTGCCATATGAAGCTAAAGTGATGCTGTTAGAGGTTGTCTTCTTTTAATAAACTTAAAGCTAATGTCTGTAAGATGCTCTTAGTACAAATGTCACCATATGAACATGCCATTCCTCATTTGAAAGCTCAGAACCTGTAGAATTCAGTTGTAAAAGTGAGAGAGTGAGTGGTTTTGCCATAGGATCTGGGTGGGGCTCATTCTTCTTCGATTTGAACGGTCTGGATTATGTACAATGTGTGGTATTAGAGGATGAATTGAATGAGCAAATTGCTAGTTCTTAAATATTGTATTGCGTTATGGACATTTCTAAAGTGTTGCGCCTCTAGGCGTACGGTGCAACCACCTCAAAGTCTGGAGCCCTGCTTTACCTCAGCAAAAATAAACGGCGCGTCGTATTTCTTGGTTAGATCTCCCTCTTTGATGGCCTTCACTGGGGCAGGTCCACAGCAGAAGACATCTGACAGAGACATATTTACAAGTTAGCTTTTGTAAAAAAAAAAAAAACATACATTTCAACGTCGTAGGCAAATATCCTTCAGTCTTCATCTGTACTCTGTAGTTGAAGTGTAGGACGTTTCGTTCTTTATCCAAAGAGCTTTGTCGGCCCTGAGCATAAAGTGGATGAAGAGCGTAACGTCCTACACTTCAACTACAGAGTACAGATGAAGACTGAAGTATCTTTGTCTACGATGGACAACTCCTGTACGACTGAGAACTTACACAGATGGATACATTTCAAAGTCTTTCTCATTTTATACTGAACATTTGTCCAAAAAGGGGTGGGATGAACTGTTCCCTTTTTTGATTGATTGAATATTGTCTTAAGTGACTCGCTCAGGCTGTTATACTAAACAGAAACACCTCCTGGTGGAACTTTGAAATTCATATGCTCCTATTGTAGGCAAAAATTCTTCAGTCTTCATCTGTACTCTGTAGTTGAAGTGTAGGACGTTTCGATCTTACTCCAAAGATCGCCATCAGCTACTGAAGGCCTGGAGCACGCTGTGGGTTTATAAAGGCAGTGAACCAGCAGGAGGAGTCAACCTCTAAGCCCCTCCTCTCTTAGTGCTAAAAGTACTTGCTAAAGTTACTTAACGAGGATCCATTGTCTCCCCTGAGCTACTCTCTAAGTCATTGATACTGCATATGGCCCTGCTGCTCCCAGGAGTGCTCCTGCTCCCAGCGTGCTCCAGGCCTTCAGTAGCTGATGACAATCTTTGGAGTAACATCGAAACGTCCTACACTTCAACTACAGAGTACAGATGAAGACTGAAGAATTTTTGCCTACGATGGACAACTCCAACATGTTTAAAAAACTCTTGAATACTGGTTGGTAAAAGATCATTTTGAGCGTTGAACGTTATTATTGCAGTTAAACAGTTGATTAGATCCTTCAAGTTGAGTAGATTTGATTGCACAAAAAGAGGATGAGTATGATATCTATATCCTGGATTATGAATCACACGGATTGTTCTTTTCTGGAGAAAAGAGAAGTGAATGCCACTGTAATGGCATTTCCACGCTTCTAGCCAGCCTAGGCCAGGCCGCAATCCTCCGATCCACTCGTATCATCAGCATGCAGCAATGAGCTCCCCTCCCTTTCATGTGTGAAGCGCTTTGGGTGTGACCTGTGTCATATGAAAAGCGCTATACAAATAAGATTCCCTTTCCCATCTCCCCTACACTGGAGGTCTTACATTTCCACTATGACACAAGCTACTCTTTACACTCCTCAGAGACAAAACAATAGTCTGGGACCTGATGAGAAGACTGGATAAATACTGCATTTTAAATGGACTTTACGGAATAATTCTGAAGCTCCAAGACAAAAACTAGAGGAAAGAAGCTGCTAAAAAAGGAACTATGAAGGTAAGCTATAGCACATGTGCTATAGCTTACAGCTAACAGCAGCTACAGTTGTGCTAGTGCCATCGAGCTGAATCATCTTTTACAACCGCAGTATAATGTTGTGAAATAATAATCTGGTAGCATGTGCCTGTTTGTGCGAGGGCAGTCTCTTCTCTCTCCTGACCAATCAGAGGACAGCAGTCTGTTCACTGTTAAGTATCAGTTCAGCTTTGACTCAAAGTTGAACACTGTCCCAAAACTTATGCCTGGCTCACACCGTTTGATCTTGTCTGGCGTGTGGAAACAAGAGACTACACGGGTCGACCAGGCACGGGGCTGGGCCAGAACTGCTCCCCCACACCTTAAAACAATACATGAAATGTGCTAGGACTAACCTGCAGTGCTGCTTGTGTGCAGTTGCTGCTTGTGTGAACCAAACGCACACAGGCAACTCGTGACACAGGAAGTCTGCAATGCCACTTCCTCATAGGCATTTTCGTTGCGGCGGAACAAAGGGCACTAATGTAGTACAGTGCATACAAGCTGTACAAACCTGTAGTGTAGGTCATATTCAAAATTCACCACTAGCCCATCCGTCCAAGGGAAATGGATCCTTCCTTTAAATTGGTTTTCTCCAAGGTTTCCTCAATTTTTTTACCATGTGGTTTTTGTTTTTTTGGGGTTTTTCCTCGCCGTAGAGGAAGGTCTAAGGATGGGGGATACTCTAAGCTTGTTACTCTAAGTGATTTACTTATTCACGGGACATTACATCTGGTTGAGACATTTCATTCGTGTGTGACTTATTTTTGATCATTCTTGATGTCTGATATTGAAGAGTTTATTTGCAAAAACAGATAAGTGCCATTGACAAAAATCAACTCATGCTTGTAATTTTCTCTTTGTCTAGGTGTGTTTTTAATGTCCAGATCTATTTTAGTGTATGAGAAATATGAAGACACTTGTTATGGATCAAATTGATTCAACTTTACTTTTACTGGTGTCCCCTGTAGAGCACAGTAATCAATGTCTAAAACTATATTGCTAAAAATTCAAAACGGAGATATCGGTTTTTGCAAATGAACTCTTCTATTGATTTGTTTTTGTCCATACCGACCTTTGAGATGACTTCTGTTATGATATTGGGCGCTACAAAAATAAATTGATTGATTGATAGATAGATATAGGTAGGATGTCTGATTTTCAATAAATAATTCATAAACATGGCTTATCTGCTTCCCCAGATGTGAGGTAAACCTGTTCAAAGAGGTGCTGCTCTAAGCACTGAATAATTCCCTTAGCACATGTGCAGGGCATCACTGCCTCTGGTCAACTGGGATTCATAGAACTGTAGTTACATATGCAACATTTGTTCTGTGCTTCGTAATGAGGAATGGTACGTCCACAGAGAGTAGTCTTCGTATGCAGCTTAAAATGGACCAAGTTGTAGCATGGAGAGCATATCCTAAAGTAACAATGCTAAGGACTAGGTTCCTCTGTGAATAGAGGCTCATCGTAGGTCACATGACTGTGGCCACACAGCAGAGGTCATCTGATAAAGCACCTCTCCAGAAGTATATGCTGATCATTCACATGTACAGTACGTTTCTTGACCTTTGTATGTCATTTATCTGTATGAAAGGTAATCCAACCTTCACTGGTCTCCTGTGGAGTGGGGTCGCTGGCCTGCCACCCGTTATACTCATGTCCCACATCTGGACGGGCCATCCAGCTGTCCACCCACACATGGAAGTTCCTACACAGATACAGTGTTAGTATTAACCACTTTCATCTTTCAAACTGTGCCACTGCAGACAGACCAGATAGAATCGTCAGACAGGTTCTCAGACAGGTCTGAGTCGTAGATCTTCTCGATCAGGAGGTTGGCGTCAGAGTCGTGGGCGGAGCCAAAGTTAGTGACCACTCGACATGGGATCCCCAGAGCCCGAGACACTGGAGAGAAGAGAGAGAGAGAGGGGAGAGAGGACAGAGAGAGGAGAGAGAGGAGAGAGAGAGGAGAGAGAGGACAGAGAGAGGAGAGAGAGGAGAGAGAAAAGAGAGAGGGGGAGAGAGAGAGGACAGAGAGAGAAGAGAGAGGAGAGAGAGGAGAGAGAAAAGAGAGAGGGGGAGAGAGAGAGGAGAGAGAGGACAGAGAGAGAAGAGAGAGGAGAGAGAGGGGGAGAGAGGAGAGAGAGGAGAGAGGGAGAAGAGAGAGGAGAGAGAAGAGAGAGGAGAGAGAAGAGAGAGGGAGAGAGAGAGAGAGAGGGATGACCATTTTCTCAAAATGTATTTTTCTCACATTGCGACAAAATCTCCACTTTAGCTGCTACAGACTCCAAACTTTACAGTCTTTGACATACCAGTATTCTGAAGGATTGTTCAAAGGCATTGTGAATTGTGAAAATTTGAATTTTTACAGATAACTAGCTCATTCAAAAACTAAACAAAATGTCAAAAATCCCCTTTGAACAAATCCCCCTCCAACAAAATAAAATACATTTAAACCTGGCTCCATTCATTATTTTAAACTTGCCGGCAATTTTGGCCATTTTTAAGAATATAAAATAACAGAAAAACAATTTAAAAAAAATGTCATATTTATATCAATAATAAAACAGCAAAAGTCAAATTGATGTCACTCAATTGTATTTTTTCCCTATTCACCTGTAGTGTCTCCCTTAATATTGATCATGATTAAAAGTGTTCCAAAATAATAATAGTACTAACATAACAGTTTATGAGATTTGAATGTGATGGCAGCAAAAAATGGCAATTCATTTTGAAAACCCTGCTAGTTAATTTGCTTATAAAGTCATCTCTATGAATAAATAGGATTTTACAAATGTGTGAGGAAGGTTAGGAATGTGTCTGTACCGCAACTAATAGGGGTGTAACAATTCAGAAATCTCACGATTCGATTCGGATCATGATTCAGGGCCCACAATTCTCGATGCATCACGATGCAAGTACAATATTAATAGGGCTAATATTTTATTCCCAATTAGACAAAAAACTATATACAAGCATTTTATTTTATTGTAGCCTAATTGCTTCCCGATTTTCCAAAGCTGCTTAATGATAAATTATGCCCCTGTATTCACAATACTAAACTAAATTGTAGTGTACTCAGCGCTGCTAAGTAAACAAAGCGCATGTCACATGTGGGCCATGTGTTTCTTCATTAGTTGGTTTCGGTTTCACACTGCGGCAGTGCCTGAGCTGCGGCTCATTTGTTCATAGACAATTTTATACTTTTACAAAAACAATACACACGTGGAGAAGAAGGATTATCACCAACTTTGGATTGTAATGCATTTGTTGATACCATGCGCTGGAGCTACACCTGGATGTTTACATACCGTCGTCTTCAGGAGAACCTTAAACAAGCCCACGCTGATTTTAATGTGACCTAAAGTAACCTCTGGACGTCTGCAGCGGTAAGTGATGACGACACTCATGAGTACACTTTGTCTAAGAGCACAGCGGGCCACGGGGGTTATAAAAAATAATAAAATATGGACTAAAACTTGCATCGTGGCTTTGGTACGATGCAAATCGTGAGATTTTAGCATCGTGATGCATCATGGCACCCCTAGCAACTAACAATTGAATTTATTCTGTCCCTCTTTCATTTTTTGTAATAAAAAAGTCAGGTATAGTGCGAGGCTTTCACACAGAACGTTTCATTCCAAATGTACTTCTAAAGAATAGGAAAATACTGCCAGTGTAATAATAATTTGTGAGTCATACCGTGATGATGGCCCCCTCCCTGAAGAGAACAATTGAGAACCACTGCTTTAACACAATGGAAGACTCCTGGACGACTGAGAGCCATGACAAACATACACTCCCTCCACCCGTTTGAGTCTCACCTGCACATGCGACCGCTGCGAAGACCCAGCACTGTCCGTAGCGCACGGGTCCGCACTGGGCCCACTTGCGGAGGATGTCCCCACTGCCCACCCACTCGCCTGGGTGCACCCCGTCCGTCACCTCCCCCCAGTTCCCCACCAGCACCCCGCGGTCGTCCTGGCTGTTGATCTGCGGAGAGGGCACAGAAAGGAATGACTCAAAAGGAGAAACTGGATTCATCTTCACTAGGATTATACAGTATAGGGACGCTGCTCGAAGGCATTTTGATATAGTTAAACATAATGGGGCTCATTCATGAAACTTGGGCACAAATTGGTTCTTAGCTGAAAGAGTTCTTGTGGAAGAACAAATCCTAAGAACAATCAGGAGGACTCTTACACACAGACATGAAGTGGCGAGGACAACTCAGCGCCGCTGCTTTTTGAGGTGGTCTGACCAGCTTTCTTCATGACCCGGCTCTAGAAAGCTGGTCAGATCACAGACCTGGATCACATTTGATCTTCTTATCCCTTCTGCGATTAGGCTTTTAAATTCTTCCTCTGGCACATACTTGTTTGTCTGTTTTCTTTTTTTGTCTTGCTGCAAAGAATTGCCCTTCATGGGATTAATAAAGTTTTCTGATTCTGATTATTGCCCACCAATGAAACTATACTAACTAAACTAACTAAACTTCAACAACTTCCTCCACTTCACCACTTGTAGTTTCAAACATTGTAGTTTTCTCTCTGGACTTTGACAAACCCATTCACCTTCCTCATTCATGTCAGTCTTTTGAGGCACGGACAGTCGGACACCGCTACAGGATTTAGGAAATGCTCCAAACTTGGACGTGGTAACTAGGACACTGCATTCTTCCTATAGACCCCAGTTCTCCATCACAAAAGGAGAGAGGGAAGGGAAAGAGAGAGAGAGAGAGAGAGTGTCTTTTGTGTGGAATTAATGAAACTTTTCTGGACTGTGAATAGTGTTTACTGGATTAGATCAGAGGCTATGCCATTGGCTCACATAAATGGGGTTTTGAATAAAAGAATGAAGTCTGGGTTGAGCAAATGAGCAGTTTTCTCACGCCACGAGGGTTTTTACTGAGCCTGACCGGCCAGACGAACTGTAGTAGTAGGGCAGCACAATTAATACATATCGAAGCAACATCGCAATTTTAAACCTGCAAGAATCTAACCGCAAAAGGCTGAGGTTTTCTGTACCTGTGTGTTCTACTCATAAACATGTTGAGTGATACATATTTTACTTTTTCTCTGTTATTAATGTCGTGCAGCATGAATCTGAAATGTAATAAATGAGGCCTGCAATGTATAACAGCAGTTTAAGGCTATATATAGAAAGAAAGAATGGTGATTAGATTTCTGTTTTCCATAAATACCTTATACTATAGTGGTTAACAAATGTATTAGACCACCCCCCAGTATAAGGTGTTTGCCACTGCTGCCAAATTAAACAGTATTTCTGGCTACCAAAATATCTTTTTATGTTTTTATAATGGTTAAGGAAAGGAATCTGGAGCTGGATCTGATGGACTGAAGCCAAAGTCCAGACTTGAACCCCATTGAACAGATCTGGGATTTAGTGAAATCACAATCACGGTGCCATATATTCGTGGAGTAACAGAACGCATACAAACTTAGAGTGATGAAAAGTACTATATTAACACAGCTGTAAAACCGCATAAAAAACTGAGACAGTTACTGGTGCACCCAAAAGATAAAATAGAACCGGGGAACAAATGCAATGTAATTTATGAAATTCCCTGCAAATCATGCCAAAAAACATACGTCGGAGAAACAGGAAGACAATTCAATACCAGAAATGAGCACAAAAAGGAATGTGAAAAGGAAACCACAACAAGACTAACCAGGACAGGAAGGGAAAAGGCACAACAGGAAAACCTCAAATCGGCATCATCAGACCACTGCAAATGCAACAACCACGTGATGGACTGGGACACACACGCATCATCAACCAAGAGAGCAATAAATATAAACGTTGGATCAAGGAGGCGATCGAGATCAGGAAGCAAGACTTTTCTACAATGGAGCTTTCCATCTCTCCCGCACATGGGACACAATCCTTCAAGTACCACCAACCACCAGCGGAGGGCGTGACCGGCTTGATAGACCTGACAGACCTGTCAGGTCTATCAAGCAGTACGGCTTTCGAAACATGTTAAGGTAATTGAACAACACATCGCTGACCTTGTTGTCTGATATAGAAGAAACTTAAAGCAGTAAATGGAAACCTCAATATAAAGCGTAAAGCATCCCATTT
>OMNZ01078671.1:0-10456 GCA_900303255.1 Lesueurigobius sanzi
GGGAGCGGACACTGTCGGGTAGGGAACTGTCGGGAGTGGACACTGTCGGGTAGGGAACTGTCGGGAGTGGACACTGTCGGGTAGGGAACTGTCGGGAGTGGACACTGTCGGGTAGGGAACTGTCGGGAGTGGACACTGTCGGGTAGGGAACTGTCGGGAGTGGACACTGTCGGGTAGGGAACTGTCGGGAGTGGACACTGTCGGGTAGGGAACTGTCGGGAGTGGACAGGCCTGTATTTTAAGGCCCTTGGAGTACTTTATAAAAATTGATTTACCCCTAGCAAGAGAAAAAGAATACCCAAAAATGGAAATTGAAAATTGAATCGAAAATGAATCCAATATGTATCCGAATGTTTCTCCATCATGTGACCGTTGCCAACATCCATCCGCTAACCTAATTCATACTTTCTGGCTCTGTCCACAATTAACTGCCTATTGGAACAACATTTTTGACATAATGTCACAGGTCATTGGTAAACAACTTCATCCAGGTCCTTTCAATTCAATGTTTCCCCATTTCCATCTCACCCTCACATATCAGTCTACCATCATCTCAAAAAAACAGCACTAGCTTTTATGTCCCTTCTTGCCCGTAGAGCTATTCTATGCAAGTGGAAGTGTCCATCACCCCCTTCATACATCCACTGGCTTAGGGATCTATTATATTTCCTCAAATTAGAAAAAAAATCGTTTGACTATAAAAGATTCACTAGATTTCACTAAAACCTGGAAGCCCTTATTTGAACTCTTAAAAAATACTGATTTTCCTTTCATCCCGGATTAAAAACAATTTGCAGCTGGCACATAGTTAACAATCACTATAATCAATAACCCCAGATACCAATTTTCTCCTGACACCTGCTCCCCCCTTTTATTTTATTTTATCTTATTTATTTTTTTAATTTTATTTACTTTTATTTATTTATCAACTTATTTATCTTTCCTTTTTTCTTTTTTTTTTTTTTTTTTTGGTGGGTGGGTTGTGGATGTTCTGTTTTACTTTCATTTTGTTTTTCTTCTCATATATTGGTACTGTTTCACATTGTGAATGTATATTTGAATTGTTATGTGCCTTAAAATCTCAAAATAAAGTTGGAAAAAAAAAAATAATAATGTCAAATCTGTAGGTTCCACAATAAAGGCGCTTTAGTCGTAGAGATGAAACACAGTAGTTGAACATGTCTGAGCTGTCAAAACGCATTTTTATGAGTCTTGTTGTACAACTGCACTATATTTGTCCCATTGGCTGTGAACATACCACTCTTCTGTAATCACGTGTGCGTGTATCCCGGCCATAATCTCTGGGAAACTTGTGGCTTTTTTTACCATAAAATCTCATTTGCTGTAATGAGACAGCCAATTCTTTAAAGCCCTTTTGTTTTTGTGGTTTTTTACTTGTTTGTTGTGTGGAAGGTGGATTTCCCCAATAGCTGGAAAACTTCCCAGAACGCAGCGTGATTATGTTTGCACACACACACACACACACACACATACACACACACACTGGCCCCCTGAAACATGACTTCAAAAACAATTACACCATCGGAGTCGTTGTGGGTAATAACAAGGCAGGATGTGATTTACGCTGCTGCTGTCGTAAATTCACCTGTCACAGCTGATTAAGATGTAGTGCGAGAGGGGGGAATCTTCATGGCCGCCGGTGTCGCGAGCTTGACACGGAAACTGAAGTCATGAGATACACTCCGTCGTAAAGGTGAGTATCCATTCATACAGATTTATAGAGGAGCAGAGTCAGCGAAAATGTGAACGCAACAACAAATTAAGTAGCAGGTAATTGCAAAATGAAAGGCTGCTCATAGGTTAAAAGGTGAAAGTGAATACTGCGTGATTCATCCATTCATATATACGTACAGTACATGTGTCACATGACTTTTGCTGGTATGATCATGCGTCCCATCTTGGGGACCTCTGGCTGGTGTGTATCATATCAAGCCATGCATCTCCACTGACTAAGGTGCATTGTGGAAATTCTTATGTGGGGGAAAAATATACTTATATATAAGTGTGTATTTTACCTTTTAATGACCCAGTGGCTGTTTGGGGGTCTTTACTTTTGTCATTGGCTCAAGGATATATTTTTTAGGATGAATGCATTGTCATGGAGATGTTTCCATCAGCAGAGAAAACCCTAAAAAAACATCATCCAGCTGCTGAAAGGTAAAGGAGCCATGCTTACCACCCTCCAGCCACTGGGTCAAATACAGGGATATATTTTAATATATACAGTATTTTTTCTGCATAAAAAGTTCCACAATGCACCTTCAAGTAAAAATATTACATTGAAAAATAGCACACCCCAGGTAGATGAAAACAGTACAAAGCAGCCAACCATTTTTTTTTTTGATTTTACACTGCATTTTGATAAGTTAAATTCAGAAGAATCAATCTTATTTTGAGTAATTTTGACTTACTTAAGTAAAATAATCTGCCAATGGAACAACTATTTTTGACATAAATTAAGAACAAACAACTTCTCACACTAAAAATTATATAATAAAACAGAAAAGCTACAAATGGCAGCTCATAAGGTTCCAATAATCACAACACAGCTGCTTAATCATGTGTTATAACCATCCCTGCCCCTGTTTATTATGTTCAGCTCAATGTTGTAGCAAACTAGCATGAAAAAAGAGGGCCGAAAATGCATCACACTTTTCCTGAAGCTGTATTTTAATATTTTGGAAATCTTTTGACATTGTCAGCAAATTTAAATGCCTCAAATACAAACTCAAGTAGGAGCCAAAGAATGACTCAACATTTTCATCAACTTCTAGTCTCGACATTTGCTGTGCACAATCAGGATAGGATCATATTTCACTTATCTGGAATCTGATTGGTCAAAGTAGTGCTGTTACAACTCTCCCCATGTTACAATCATCCCCGGTCTCCCCTACTTGAAATTATATACTTTTTCTTATGTTAAATGGAAAAATACTTGTTCCATTGGCAGATAATTTTACGTGGCAAGTCAAAATTACTCAAATATTCTGAATTCAAGCAAATTTAACTTAAAGATATCACTTTTTGCAGTGTATCCTTATCAACCGCCTGGAGAGTTTCTGGCACCTCTTAAAAGCCACAGATAACATTGGGGGACCTTATAGCTGCTGGCTACAGTTGTACAAACCTGTTCTAGAGAAGGCCCTGAACCACACTCCTAATGTCCAGCCATAGATACAACACTGACAGAGGAGTTGAGCTATAGGGGCTCATAAATGTGAGCCGCAGGTGTTATTTATTCTGCAGAGCAGTGGTGGCGGCTGGTGATGTAGCTGCAGACCGTGTTTTAACAAACAGATCTGAAATACATTTAATGTTACAAACAATTCTTATTCCCAGAGCGTCAGCACCAAGATGTAACTCCACACAGCCACACAACAAGGCAAAAGTGAACACTGTGTCTTTAACAGGGGGCTGCTGCTTAATAATACATTTACCATAAGAATAATGATATCAGGGGATAAATGAGCCGTTTATGTCCTGCTAAAAGCTGTATTGAAAACAACAGCGCTTCACGGACGATATCCACCAACAAACATTCACCAGAGTCGAGTCTCGCGCCTCCTGACGACAAAGTCCACAAAGTCATGGACGCTTCCCACTTGTGTCGCGAACCTTAAATCCTCAAGCAATAAATCACCATAAAATAAAATGTATAATTTAGGGCTGTCAAAGTTAACGCTTTAACTCAAAATTAATCCAAAAATAATTCATGCATTAATCATGGATTAATCACACATGTTTTGACAGAACAAACTCCAAAGAAAGTGCTGTTTGGTAAAGTCAATTTACTTGAGGCGTTTGTATAAATCAGTGTTTCTCTGATGTGTCATCGGGACCTCACCATCGGACGACAAGCACGGCCCAAAAATACATTTCATTTGTTATTTATATTGTAAGATACTAGAATTTTCCACAAACTGTTGTTGAATAAGCATCAAATCAACCTAATAAGCTGAAATGGTAATAAAAATGTATTAGCTTAGTTCAAATTAGCGCGTTTAATGCCAGGGAAATGTAAATAATGAATCAATAATAACAATCATATTAACTGTGATTAATCAAATGTCAAAAGTGTGATTAATCTGATTTAAATAATGAATCGATTGACAGCACATAATTATAATCCACTGGGTAGACCACCTACGAAAAGACACTACGAAACTGTAAGAATAGCACATTGCAAAAACTCAAATTCAAAATAGTTGACCATAGTCATTTTGACTTTTCTGCCATTTTAAAATTAAGAAAAAACATCTTCTTGCACTTGAAATTAGATAATGAATCAAAATTTGATGATATGCTTTTTTGTATAGTAAATGCAAAAATATTTATTCCATTGGCAGATGCCTTTACGTGGTGAGTTGAAATGACTGAAAATAAGTTCAAATAGTCTGAATTTTTTGCACCTCTTCGAAGTGTGCTCACTGGGGCCATCTTTTTGTGACATACACATATCAAACGAACAATCTATTGTGCAAAATGACACAAGCATTTGACGTAAGAAAAAAATAAAAAATAAACTAGAACCGGATGTACGTGCAACAACGCAATTCATTGTTGTTCATATTAATTCCCATGTGAACAAAGACGGCCCAAACCTGCATGTGCCCTAGCATTTTCCTATTACGCATACACTGTATTTATTTATATTGCTCAGAACAAATTTGCTCTCTTTCGTGCGCAGTTTTATGGAGCGCCCGAAAGGTGAAAAGGTGACTGGGTTTGAACGCATTCAACTTTCCAAAGCCCTTCAGGTGTACAGTGAATCACCAGTTAAAGGAGGACCTGCTAATAATGGGTTACGCTGAGGTGAAGCTACGAGCCCGCATTAGTGGGTAAGTACATGTCTCCAAAGTGTTCAAAACTTCATCAAAGTACAGGGAGCGCTGCCAAAAAATATTAAAATTGCAGTTGGCGTAGTACCAAGCAATTATCACCTTCAAAGGAGGCGCATAGCTGTGAACAGGAACCATAATGCATTTCACTCTGAGCGAAGCAGAACACAGCACAATGACACTTGATTTGTGCCAGGCATTGTGCATACAAGTTCCACATACAGTTGAATAGAAAAGCTGAAGTGAATTACAGCTGATAATTAACAGCCATTACAGATTAGTCAATGATACAGATATCTGCATTGTGAGTGCTTCAATAAGGGAGAAAGGGCGTTCCAGAGGATAGCAATGATTTCTGTGTGACTCACAATGCATTACTTTTACAATTATAATTATTTCTTTCCTCATAACAAAAGGATTTAAAGTTTGATTATAGATTTATAGAGATTTTAAAGGAAACATGCCAAACTGACTTTCTGACCTTGTTATAATGTTGTTTCCCAGTTTTCTACTGCTGCGATGCAACTGTATTCTGTGGACTTTATTGCTTCGTAGAAGAACAAAAAACTCTTTACCCCTTGGAGGGCCGAATTTGGCCCGCGGGCCCTACTTTGTCCATCCCTGCCCTAGATGGTTTTAGCTTCAATTATGCATGATATGTCCTACGTGCATTTGGAATATTACCTGTAATGCTGAAGTATTCTGAGAACAGTTTGCAGTTGCTGATGTTGAAAGTAATACTTTTATTGTGGTAATTTAAGAATGAATACAGTTAGGGATGAAAACTTTGGTGGGAAAGCTCATTGTACGAGTTTTAAATATTACTCTGGGTGCTGCAAGTGCCCCAACCACTAAAAACATGTACAGTGTGTTTTCTTGGTGCAACTGCTATCATTTTAGTCATTATTTTAGTCAAAGTAGTATTATTGCTGACTAAAATGTAACTAAAACTAAATTAAAAGTAGGTAATAAGACAAAACTAAGACTAAAATCTCCAGATATTTAGTCAAAGTTTTGACTAAAAAAGAGCTCAATTAAAAGAGCTTTGAATGAGCCTCATATCATTTAAATCCACTGCCAAAAGAACAGGTCTTTGTGTTGTTCATGTGGGAGTCCATGAAGTACAGAATATCATTAAATCTTGGAACACATGGAATTTTTGTCAACTAAGAGACAAAAACTAAAATGAATTGTTTGACTAAATCTGGGCTAAAACTAAATTACAAAAAAGCTGAAGGTAAAGACTCTGCTGAAATAAATGCTTATGCTCCTTTCCATAATGACCTATGTCTCCAGACTGTCCAAGTGCTAATGGCTACTGCATAAATTACAATGCAATATAATTATGCAGGTACCTTATCCTTTGCCACATTCACTGCTATAAGGAGAACATATGTGGGCAGTCAGATTTCCTTAGGCCTTGGAGTCATTTCATTTCAAAGTTGTCCCAGAGTCACGTGACCGTTGCGCAACACAGCCCTAGGTCAGGCCTGGCCCTCGGTATTGTCCTCCCCTTTCTCCTGTGATTAAAAGACAGTGCGCGTCAATCTGTGACAGCAGTAGCTCTCATTCCCCTCCGTCTGAATAGAAGTGTCTCCGGTGTTAGCGGCTAATTGGTCCTGGCGCCATGGAAGCCCGTCATTTAGGAGCATTACAGGTGGAGTCTGAGCAGCATTACAGAGGGCAAGAAAAACAGCACTTAGGCAATTTAGCTCTGAATAAAAACAATGTACTCCCATTCAGGCTGAATATAGAGGTGTCAGTCAAGAGCGCTTTTTTTAATTTATAGCACGTCACACTGGTTTGTCGAGTACTGAGAAAGTCGTTCCACTTCGTGAGCAAGGCTATGGTGGTGGGGAGGAAGTATGTGGTAACTAGATAGCACTGCGTAAGAGTGCTATAAAAGTATCATATAAGTGAATCAATCAATGTAAGAAAGGAATGGAAATTGGACTTCCCATTCCTTTCCAAGTAAAAATCTAGAATAAAGGCTCATATATTTATTACGGATACGCATGGAGATTTCTGTGTGATCTGTCCATTTTGTGCGGTCTTGTCCAACACTCGCTCAGCCTGTGAGAGCCATAGTAGCACAGCAGTACATGAGCTAACCACTGGGGATGCTGCTGCACACAGCCCAACAAGAGACGCAACCAAACTTTTAAAAAGCGATTTCAACAATTTACAAACAACATAACGTCTTTGCCTCATTTCCGTGAATATTCTTCAGTAACTGTAGAGAAGAAAACATCCCGTGTGGCGCCATGTTGCTTTGGTCTTAAAGTTTCTAGCGCACTTACAGGGCCCTCTGGTGTTAGGTTTCGATAACGCACACCACATTACATGCGGATGTAAGTATGAACTCCAGTGACGGTAACTACGCTTGAAACCATAGACTGTGGATACATGGACGTAGCCCATGTGACTTTCCCCATTGTTTTCAGCGCAGGCTAAACAATTCCATATTAAGGTATGTGCGAGTTAGCTTCTCTTTTAATGTTGAAAATATTAAAACACAAAGAACATAATGGTGTAGTGTGTGGTAAGACAAGCACATGAGGCTCATATTAACAACACTATTTCCAATAATGAGTTAAAGAGGGCCCAAAAGGTTTACATGTACATCAATGGGCACTTCCAGTTTCCGAAAACAAACCCTGTAGGCTAGCGCGCTTCGACTAGAGGTAGCCAATTAGCTCTCCTTATGATCCACACTCTACGCTTGAAATGCACAGATCTGTTTACGTACGGAATGGGAGCATAGATGGAAATGAAAAAGGCTTTTTGTATTTAAAATAAGACAGAAAGATTTGCTATCTAATTTCAAGTGGAATATATATTATTATCTTATTTTAAGTGCCAAATACTTGTTCCATTGTTAGATCATTTTACTTACCTGGTAAAAATCAAGAAAATTTGACCTATTTTTCTATCACTTTTTGCAGTGTAGGGCAGTGGCTACCAACAAATTGGGTGAGATTATTTTCAGTGAAAAGTGGAACTTTAAAATGAATGTTACATCGTGAGCTTATGTTTTGGGACCTAAACCTTTACTCTTTTTATTAAAATCATTGTCTTGTTATAGCCTAACAATCGCCATGAAAATGTTTTTTTTTTTCTCAAACCCAGTTCTGCCATAACCACGCTCCTGCATTGCCCTAAACTTCACCATAACCCTGTCCCTAACCCTAAACTTAAAACTCCCAACCATAATTAAAATGAAACGCTAGGTGTGTTGTCCAATCAGAATGCGCGTTGGCGGGACTTATGGCAGAACTGGGTTGGAGAAAAGAAATAGGCTGAAAAATCAGTGATAATAACACAACAAAAGATATGCTGTTGTTTATGTACAGTATATATATCCACATCAACAGCTGCTGCAGTAAAGAGACTATGACATTCACTTCAACTGCCATCAGTCACAGTGTTATCAGATGGTTAAAGTGCATAATGACACATGTTGACAATGTTTTACCAAAACAAAGTTAACACAATGACATTTAGATCTTTTTTTACTACATTTTTTGTGACATTTTTTGTGATTGCCGTGTTGACCGTATTATACCAATGAATTCTAAGAAATTTTACCTCTACTGTATCTAGTACTAGATAACTTCAGAAGCCCCTTATGATGAGAGACCATCAAGTTGCCCGCCGTGGGGCCGTCCTCCCGTGGACCCACCACCTGCAGACGGAGCCATAAGGGACTGGTGCAATGTGATCCAGGCAGCTTGGACTACTGCCCCCACAACCCGGCAACGGATAAGCGGAAGAAGATGGATGGATAGTATGTCACTGGTGTTGTGTTGTATTTTGAATTGCCTGCATCCACCATTGTGTACAGTATACACAAAACACAGTGGAGTATGACCGCTATAGGACAGATCTAAATGAGTCAAGAACTAAAGTTATTGGTTTACAAACATGGTCATAACTGATGAACAACACACAGCAGCTGCACCAAGCTCATATAAACTGCTACATATTGGGCTGTGCCATAGGAGAAATCATCGCAACATTTGATAAACGTGCTGAATATTGGGATCATTTATATTTTCATATTTTCGTTGTGGTGTTCTAGGCTCCGAGTCGTGCATTAAAACTGTATAAGGCATGGCTCCTCGTTGTTTAATCCTTACTTAATTGTCATACTTCTTTATGACAGTGGTTCTTGGATGCCATGATCGTTGACTCTTTTATTTCATTGTTAAGTGCGTTCCACAAATTAATTCCTTTCACTGAGACCAATACTTTCCATTACTTTGGTTCTGAACCTGTTTTTTTTTGGGGCTTTTTTAAGATGTCTGTTCCTTTCAGATTGTAGCAACTTTCTCCTTTTTCTACATTTTCTTGGATGTTCACTGGCAGCATTCTACTATTGGCCTTATACAAAACCTGAAGAATATTATAACATTTTAACGCCTTACACTTGGTGAATTGTGAGTTTGATGGATCTCTATATCCATTATTATTTATAGTTTTCAGACCCCTTTTTTGTAAGATGAATAATGACTATGTATAGGTTTTACGCAGTAAGTTAAATATGGCATAATCATTGTGTTATATAAAGTGAGTAACGATGAGTAATTCAGAGAGAATAGCGTACTTCACAGTTACTAAAAATAGACCGTGACGTCACGTCGCAATGCATTCAGGGAAGTCTCCTCAGACAAACAAGCGCGCATTTTGCATGGGGTGCCTATGGGTCTGAGTCGTTCCAATAGTCACAAAGTTGTAGTTTTGTCTCTTAAAGATGTTCCAACACAAAGGAACCAAGCACTTCGGACGCAATCGGACTCTAGATACCCAGATCGGATGTCGGGGACATTTTTTATCACTTTTCCAAAGCCAGTTGAGGAAAAGGCTGCATAACAGACTGGCATGCTGGCCCTTTAAGGGGCGGAGCCTAGCCCACAGCAGAGGCAGCAGCAACATGTTTGAAGACAGGGAAGAAACGACACACTACGGAGCCTGCTTGATGGAGAAAAAACGCACACACTTTGGCCAAGCATTAAAGAACAACGAAGTACCTGGCTCCTCATTTCATTGGAGTTCTAACCCGACTCTCAACAGTGTTTTGACTTATCCAACTAGCAATAAACAGTCCCTCTGCGTGACGTCAATTGTAAAGTGGGCTATTACATTTTAGGACAGAACCATGAGTGACAATAACATAAAATGTGCTCTTTATTTTGTATTAAAAGGCGGGGGCCATATGGCACTTGTTCATCTGTCACAGCAACAGGTGAAGGAGGAAGTCATGGAAGTTTGCATCAGACAGAACTTCATGGGCGTGATGAATAAACTGCTGTATCAAATGTCTGTAAATAGTAATAAATACCAAAGAAAATGTATCGACAGCTGATGTTTGGGTATTTCAAGGATAATTTCATTGACACTATTTAATTCATTATTTATTTATTGAAATTATTTTCTCCCCTTTAAAACTGTAAATATTACAGTTTTTTTGTTCTCAACAAGAGGGAACAACATCCTGGATCTGGTTTTCACCACCAAAAAAGGTGCATACAAGGCACTCCCCCTTCCCCATCTCGGTGCCTCGGACCATATAACTGTTCTATTCTGCCAGCATACAG
>OMNZ01078686.1:7740-18462 GCA_900303255.1 Lesueurigobius sanzi
AAAAACATGAGCATGATGTTGGCCATAAGACTAACATGGGGAGGTTTGTGAATCCAATCACAACCAAATAATGATCAGGGAAAACATTTGTCAATTTTGTTTTTGGAAATGTCTTTCAAAAACTGCTCACCTGCTCCGAGTGAAATAGGATGCTGCAACGTGAATACCTAGATAGAAGTCCCAGGACCTTCTTATCGTGAGACAAGAGTGCTAACCCCTGCTCACTCTGCCTTGATGCAGTGTTGACTATGCTATACTTTAAGTGTCCACTAGAGGCTAATTAAAACCTATTGTTGTCTCCTCCTGCAGATTGGTTCAAAGAATGGACTGTAAAATCCCATATGCTCAGCGCATTCATCCAAGAAGCCTGTTTTGCATATTTCCCAAAGACAGATATGCAGATGTCTGTCAATCAAGGTCAGAGCGCGCAGCCTTCAAGGATAAAGAGAGGGATTTATCAAAAAGGACAACGAGGCTTCGGAGACCAAGGCTGTGTTCTGTTTAAGTGATGGATTTGACACAGATGAGACATTCTTTTTTACCTCCTGTTCTTGTGCAAAAAGTAATGAATGAACGCGGCTGGCTATGAAAATGCCATTCGAGTTTTTGTTTTATGGGCTGCTGAAATGGGACATGTTCACGGTCAATTGGCCTAAAACACAGCGTAGCTTATTGAATATGATTCTTCGACAGCTGGACTCCGCTATTCACCTTTTGTCCAAGAGTGGAAACTAGTGTACATGTTTTCAGTTGAAAGCTAACCCCTGTACAGCTTGTGCACTTTCCGTCAGTGAAAGACCGTTATTGAACAGGTTTTTTAAATTTTTTATTCGAGTTTCAATTCGATTCGATCATTATTTTTTTAAGCACTTAAAATGATTGAAGACATATTGCACTTTTGACCTGGGGGAGTCAGAGTCCTGCAGTTTTTGTTTTTTAATTCAGATGTTATTTTCTGTATTCAGGTGCGTATAGAAAATAAATTATATTTTCAGCTGGTCCTTTAGAGGTTTAGCTGCCATTTGTGCTTTTAGAATTTATTTTTTAGGGAGACTAATGATTTTTTTTTGTGAGGCCCCCTTCAAATTGGGCCCTCGCAGCAATTGCCCAGTTAGCCCCCTTCATAGCTACGTGGGCCAACTACAGAAATCTGACAGGATCAGGCAGAGCAAAGGCGGTATGGCCATAAGACCATTTCAGAGCCCTCTGCTGGACAGGTGTGGAATTCCTTCCTTTAAAAAAAACAAAAAATAAAAATGGATTGAGCATTTTAATTACTTCTTTAAAATGTCATAACTCCTGATAGGAATGAGCTAAAGACTTACTTTTCCCCCCTTAAAAATCAATTTTAGCTACAAATTTGATTATTTTTGCCCAGTCCTAGAACAGGGCTGAAACAGCTAATCAATTAATCGTCAACTAATTGGTTATTGAAATAGTTGTGAACTATTTTAGTAATCAACTTATCGTTTCTGGGATTACATCAAAATGTTGTAATTTGTGTGTGTCTCTAAAGGTATTGGTTATAGAATTTGTTTTTGCAAATATTTTAGCTCTGATTGTTCCAAATATGAGAAATCTCGGACCAAAATCTAATCAGAGCAGAAAGAGGACTCTCTCGCTCTCTCACTTTCCCAATCCCAGGCTGAATTTTAGAGGTGCTTAGCTTTCAAATGAGGAATGACATCTGAAACTTGTACAAAGAGCATCCTACAGACATTACCGTATTTTCCAGACTAAGTCGCTCCGGAGTATAAGTCACTCTAGCCAAAAAATGCATCATGAAGAAGAAAAAAACTTAAATATATAAGTCACACTGGACTATAAGTCACATTTTTGGGGGAAATTTTACAAAATCCAAGACCGAGAACAGACATTTCATCTTGAAAGGCAAGTTATAATAATAGTATAGAGAACAACAGGCTGAATAGGTGTACTGTAGGATAACGTAACACATTGATGGTTAATCAGCTACACAAAGCATATACAACAAAATGAATAGGTTTCTGGTATGTCAATGTAACATATTAAGCAATATATAATTCACACCTGAGTATAAATTGTAGGACCAGCCAAACGAGAATGAGAAAAAGTGCAACTCATAGTCCGGAAAATAAGGTACCTTAAAGTTTACTGTACCAAGACGTCCTCAAACTAGCTTCATGTTGCAAAAAGTTTTCCAGGCACCATATTTATTTCAGTAACATACACCAAAAGTTTCAAATTAATATCTATTTATTTATTTTTCCTATTCACCTGCAGTGTCTCACCTTCCACATACTTTATACTATAGCGCACATAACATTGTCCACTGTAGAAGCAACTCGTGCCAAAGTCGGACAATGTCACTCCTCGATGTTGTCATTGGATGCACACACACGCGCACACACACACACACACACACGCACACGCACGCACACGGCCGTTTCACTGGTCCCAGCACTTTTCATGGCTAATTAAAATGCCAGCAGATTGACATGGCGCTACATTTAGTCTCAAAATGACCTCCTGTTGTCAAGGATATACACCACGGCATATTCTCACTTGATCAACAGCGGCAGCGAACAATGGCCGCCGCATGCCTTTCCAAATGCCCCGGTGCCTCTATGGTCCGCGGCTATTGTTTCGGATCGCCCCGCACAGATGTGTTGGGGAATGCGTGGCTACCAGTCTGAGCGCGGCCGTCGGGGGAGAGGGTAAAAATAAGATAAAGGACATGAATGGTTGAGTCTCGAGATGATGAGGCAGGACTTTCACTCACACGGAACAAGATGAATGGATGGAGAGGCGTGGTTCAGTGGTGCGCGTAAATATAGAGTTTTGTAATTGGCTGTTGGGTCATAATAATATTCTTTAACTTGTGAGTTATGATGGAAAACATGCGTGTGTATCATTGTCGGAGGCGCTGGGTAGTACTCATTTACTCACATAGAACTTAAATATGTGCAGGATGTTATTGGAGATACTTGAGTATTTGGAAATGTTTTCAGCTTTTATTTTGTATGATCAATAGCGATAACACTCTCAGTGCTATATTCGTTTCAGTTTGTCTTTCTTTTTTTTTTGTACAACTATAAACAAGACATTTAGTTCAAATCTATTCTGTTTATTTTTTTTGTATGACCAAATGAAAATACTTTATGTGCCATGTTTTCTCTGTTCTCCTTTTGCTTTGTACATACAGTAAACGATTGTTTCAGGGTTCCCAGGCTTTACTTAAAATTATTTTCCAGGTCATTTCCAGGATTTTCCATGATATTTAAAAGTGCAAATACATAAATGTATTATGGTCCTCTATGCCCTCCTTAGTCACCAGCTCCCTTGGGGATGTGATCTAAAGGCTAAAGTCTATGGGCCCCATCTTGGCGATCAAGGTCTACTCGGTCTTGGTCTTGGTCAAGACGAAGCGTGCCGCCAGGGAAAGACAGCTGCGCCATAGACCTCAGAAAAAAACAGGTCTGGTTTCCTCTGTCTTAAATAACTGTCTTTAATAACATCAATATCAAAACATAAATCAGACTGTTCTGATCAAACGGCTACTCATTACTCACTGTGCTCAAGTAATATGTTCCAAGTTCTTGTTCACTTCTATTTGAGAAAATAATATTTGAAACCAACATTACTCAAATATTTTGGTGATGCTCGCGTAGGTGTATTGTAATGTTATATTGTGGAGGGCAGGTGCCAATACAACTTTGTGGAAGAGAGACAGTTTTGAAGGAAGTTTCAAAACAGAAAATCCACAACTGTTGAACTTGATCATTGTTGCATACATTTTGGATCTAAAGATCTGCCATATTAATCTTTTGACTGAAAGTCCTTCCATCTGACCAAAATCAAGCACAAAATATTTGTATCACTTTTGAAAGTCTTCACGAGAAAATAATTTGACCTTAGTTCTTATTTTTTTTTATTTCATAAAGATTTTCTTAATTTAACAGTAAAAAAAAACACACCCCACTGACATCAAGGAAAAACTCAGCACACCTGAGAAGCGACTGATGCGTAGAAGACCGGGTAACTTATCTCATAATAAAGAATCTCCGGCACACCGTTTCACAAGTTTCATCAGAGTCAGACAGGAGTTTCTTCATTTTGAAATGTGTTGCTAAAATCGAGAGCTAATTTACTTATGTGGACAGGTCTACAATTGTTGGGGCCAAAACAGGCAGCTCCTAAAAAAATGCGGATCCTATTTCCTGAGTCCGACTGTCCCGAGAGTAAGACCGCATTAATTTGGTTTGAGTTGGCGTTTACCAAAAGATTCTGGTCAGGTGAAACAATATTTTTTTTCCAAAATGAAAAGACAACAGCAGTGGACTCTTCTAAAAAAAACAGAAGAGGCACTGCTTTATCACAACGAGTACGTTACAATGTTCTTTAATGGTAAACTTGACAACTTGGTTGCGCTACCAAGGTGCTCTCTCCTCTGAATGAATTTCTCCTCTGTGAGATCAATAAAGTATATTCAACTCGACTCACTCAACAATGGCGGACAGCCTGTCGATTCATGCACAGAATAGGTCAATAAATTAATAAAAACATTTGTACAATACATTGTAAAACTCCAAACTGCTTTTCAACACTCACGCCTTCATGTATAGTCTCCCAGTCTAACTACGTAGGGCAGGGGTGTGCAATCTTTTTCCATGGAGGGCCACATATTAAAGTGTAAACGGCATGGGGGGCCAAAGACCTGGATCCTAGTTTATTCTTAAATTGGACCATATAGTTCTTGATTAGTCCTGATTTAGCCCTGGATTTGTTTAGTCATGGTTTAGTCATAGTTTATTCCTGGTTTAGACCTGGGTCAGACTTGGTTTAGGCCTCCTTTTAGTCCCATTTTAGTACTGGTTTGGACCTACTTTAATCCAGGATTAGACCTGATTTAGTCCTTGTTTTAACCCTAGTTTAGACCTGTTCTGACCTGGTTTAGACTAGACTGGATTAGGGTAGGTTTAGTCCTGGAATAAACCTGGTTTAGACCTGGATCAGATCTGGTTTATTCTTAGATCAAACCATATTTAGTTATTGATCAGTCCTGTATAAAGCTTTGTTTAGTCCTGGTTTAATCATAGTTTAGTCTTGGTTTTGCCCTGGTTTAATCCTGGTTTAATCCTGGTTTAGACCTACTTTTAGTCCCGTTTTAGAACTGGTTTGGACCTACTTTAATCCAGGATTCGACCTGGTCTTGTCCTTGTTTCAGTCCTGTTTTTTAAGTGTGTAGAATTGTTCAATTTGCGGAAAAAGGATAATCTCTGGTGATGCGTGCCAATTCAACAAGAAGCTTGTGGGCCACCAAAAACTGGTCTGGTGGTCGCATTTGGCCTACGGGCCACACTTTGGGCACCCCTGACGTAGGGTAACCATTAACACTGGATCAACAATATAAATGTACATCAATCTTCGTTTGTACAAAATCAAACATCAATAACTCCGTACATGAGGCTACTTAAATCTTTGACTTACAATAATAGATTATTTGTGTGATTCATCATTATTTTATCCATAAAAACGCATAATCTAAGATTCAACTTTCCTTTAAATTCCCAAAGGATACATTGACAACAACACTCAGGTCATTGTCTCCATTGTCTCCTGTCTCCTTCAGTGACAGCTCTCCAAAATGATCCGCGAGTATCTAATAGAGCCGTATTTGCTCAACACTAGAGCGTCCCCTAATAGCACTCCACTTTGCCTCGGCTGCCTCCGGAGCCTGTGCAGAATAATGATTTGTCAATAAGTGCCAGTCACCTGCGATGATATGATGCGCTGGCTCCAATCAATCAATCACTCAAGTTAAAACTCGCTCTACACAAGTGCCCGCTTAGCTCCGCCCCCCCTCGAGGCCCGCCGTTCCCCGCGCTGATTTTATCACCGGGGCCCCTTTGTGATTTTCCCGCCGCCTCCGCTGTCAAAAACTCAATGCGAGATTGATTAGCCGTCCTTCACAACGGGAAGTCATTGGCGGCTAACGATACAAGACTTTTTTATATTGTTTCCGTGTGGAGCGGGTTATTAATGGCGCCCGGATTGAAGATTGAATGAAAACAATACCGGAGAGAGCTCAAGTGCCTCAATTGGTTTTTGGGGTTTTCAGTTTGTGCAATGGTGCCACCACAGAAGAACAATCTTGCTGGTTTTTCAAATGACTTTGTAATATGCATAGGCCATGGTGTTTACTAAATGAGACATTATCAAGGATTTTACCTCTTTTGGATATTTGTGCACACAATAAATAAAAAAAACATCAAAGCAGTAATTGGCAGGGCCGGTCCAAGCATTCAGGTGGCCTAAGTGGAATTATGTGTTGGGGTCCTCACCTCAACTTTGTTTGCACAAGTGAGTAGACAGTAATGTTGAAAAGACAAAGAGGCAAGTCTTGCGGCACACAACAGTAGTAGTACAAATTTAGGCACTCTTGGGGGGCCTGGCACACATACAGACCTGGGAAGACAGTCTGGGAGTCCACAGTTTGAATGGCTCAAAATCCCCTGTCAAATCTGGATGGACCAATCACACAGATGTGGTAGTTTGCAATACATAGTTTTCAGCTCCAGAATTTCCCATAATCTGCCCGGTCTTGAACCACAACAATCAAGATCGGACCGAAGTTTTACTACTGGCTTATCTTCTGTTTTAAATGACCTGGAATTGTTCCTAAAACCACAAAAACAGGCTGCGCTGAAGGATTTTCTGTTTAAAAAAAGACGTCTTCGCTGCCTGACCGTTGTAGCCTGGGCCCGCCCATACTGCCTGTGGCGCTTCACAAAATTTCAAGACCAAGTCAGTCTGGCCAAGTTGCCCATCTCTGCTATTTCAAATCTCCCCAGGAATGGGGGCCAATGAAAATTTCCAACGGCTCGATTGAGGCGTGGTCTGATTGGTTGAAGCTTCCCAGTAGCACACACAGAGGCATTTCATAGAGCATAGAGACGGGTTAAGCCCACCCTCTGGGAAACAGTTTTACCAAGCAACTTGGCCAGACTACAATCGCAGAGCTTTGTAGTCGCGACAACCAGGCTATGACCACATCCACATTTCTACGATTGGTTTTCTCTGGGCTTGTTGCCTCGAGTCTTGATATGAACTGCTGCCCCAACCGTGGACTGCCAGACTGTCTTCCCAGACAGCCTGACATACAAGTCAGGCTGCGTGCCAAACTAGGCCCTTCGTGGTATTGGGACCCAAATCAGCTGCATGGTCTGCTTAAAGGCTGGGCTGGTGTTTCAAACTGACCATCCTCATCGATATGTATCATATAGAATTGTACGTGCGTATAAAAGGTACATGCACACCAGTGGTTTTCACTAGGGATCATTTTTCTCAGTCATTTTGAAGGACAGGGTTGCAAAAAATGTATACTTCATTAATTAACCAATTTTTCAGTTAATGTAACCTCTGGTGCACACCTAACGCAATGATGGCGTCTGCCGCAGGAGATTTCTGTCTAAAAAGAAAGCGCAAAGACGCGGATCAGCGCTGTATGCGAACAAGCGTCAGGAAGTCGGTGTCTCAGAGCTTTTCTGCAGAAGCCGATAATCACGGCAGCTCTGTGTGGGAGCTACAACAACCACACGTGTGCTACATTCAGACACAAATCAAACGGATCAAACGGATCAAACAGGTAGGCTACTGCACACTCCAAAACACTGATGAGTAGGGGGTTGTCGGGGGAAACAGTGTCAGCGAGTGTCTGAGGCAAGGCAGGAGGTCTGAAAGTTGAACAAGGCTTGTGTTGGGGGCAGGTAGTGAAACTATACTGCCACCAAAGTAAAATCAAAGGGTCAGAAAACACATTTCCATTCATAACTTTGTGCTCAAGGTAAAGCACATGGGAAAACCACAGAAACTCTGAATCGCGCAGTGACTGCTGCAATATGAGTCAATAAGCGTCTCCAGCGAATGACACCAGCATGTTCACTTATTGGTGTATACATAAAACAAAAATAATACATGTTTTTGCTGACATCTGGTGGTGGTGGGGTGAAAACTGCAATTTCACATGATAGTCTATTTGTCCAGCTCAGTCTTGTTTGGGGTCAAGGCAAAAAAAAAATATTATCACCTTTATACAGGGCAGTGTTTTCATTTTTATTAGCATTTTAAGTTATACATTTACTTATGCCAGTAGTTGTGAAAGTTTAAATCCTGAACATCAACCTCTGTTTTCACAAATGCTCTTTTCATGTTCCAGCCTAATACCACAGCATCTTTAAACCCAAGGCGTCCTCTCCCTCATTATAAAAGCAAACTTATCTGAGCACAAAGCAATTAAAGGGATTTGCAAATCCTCCAAAAGCTGCTAACTTCAGTTGCGGGAGTTCATGGTCCCAGATCAGTGAGAGAGTGAAAACATCATTTTAATGAATGACACATGAGGTTTATGCTTGTTAGTTTTAGCTTAAACGGATATGCATTAATTAACTCAAGACATGATGCTTCATGAAGTTAAGCTAACTGCAGCTTGTTGACTTTCGGTACGTAGAAGAACATGTGTTGTGGAAAACGGTAGCAGTGATTGTGATTGTGATTTGGGGCCAAATTAAGTTTCCCTCTTTCTGGGTTTCCCCCATCAACCAAAACTAGGGATGTAACAATATCACAATCTCATGGTACGATATCGATATTGATCTCACGGTACGATATTTAGTGTGATATTGTGGAGAGGCTCACGGTACTGTAAAATAGCTCACGATATTGTGTTTACGATGATAATAACAAAAAACTGACATTTGAATCCGTTTTTGTCAGTCACCAGGTCATTAATAGTTATATGTAATGGATCCTGACAACATAAAACGTATCATAGTGCTTTAAAAGTGCAAGTTCAAGTCAGGAACATCAATACAGTCACTAACCTTTTAAATCATTGCCATCTACTGCAGAAACGGGACCTAAATCACACACTATGTATTCAGTGATGTTTCTGGTGATTTCTTGAGCCCTTGTGCTGTTGTGTGGCATAGTTGTCAAAATGCCTCCTATAAGGTTTTTTGACTGGACGTGGCTTTCTTTGTGAAAGAATCTGAAAACTTTTCGGAGTGATGATCGTCAGATGACGCTGCATGTTGCCTGTGTTTTCCCTGTTGTATCACACTGTAGTGAGGCTGTGGTCCCGGGGCTGTAGTGGGGCTGTAGGCCCGGGACTGTAGTGTGGCTGTGGTCCCGGGGCTGTGGTCCCGGGGCTGTGGTCCCGGGGCTGTGGTCCCGGGGCTGTGGTCCCGGGGCTGTGGTCCCGGGACTGTAGTGGGACTGTAGTGTGGCAGTGCTTGCACTTGGTCCATTGTGTGTCCGCCACCCGCTCTCCTCTTTGCGTTTGACACGGCGAAACCAATTTCTTCCATACATCTGATGTAAAAGCTGCAGGAGCTGCACAATCTCCACAATCTCCACTTCGGGGGTGTTTGTCAGTTTCTCTTTTTTCGCCGCTATCCTTCGCTGTCCTCCGCTATTCTCTGCTATCCTCCGCTCGCTATCCGCCATGCCGATTTGTTTAAAGTATGCAGCGTGCACTCCTATTGGCTCCACGGCGGTTCTTGGGATGACGCAAGGCAAAGGATCATGGTCTATGTAGTTTACAATGAGTTGTTCCGCAGGAGCAGGTTTATTCTTGTTGTTTTGTGACGGATCTTGTCAATATCGTTACATCCGTAACCAAAACATGCATAACAAGCCAAGCCTCCAGCTAGGTTCTTCTGAGAAAGCTTAAGATCAGGAGATTGGTCCCCTGGCGCTGCGATGTGGATAGTTTTTAATAACATGTACCTTAAGCCTGGTTCACACGGCAGGATAATTAGGCAGATTTTAGCCGTGATTCTCCCCTTTTGACCTTTTCGACCGATTATCATAAGATAATCTTATCACATATTCCTGCCGTATGTGTAACACTGTATGTGTTACGACCGCAAATCAGGGATATTCATGTTTGTTCATGATTACCTTTCCTGTGTGGTGTGCCCCAAATTTTACACATAAAATGCCCCAAATAAATAATCATTTAAAAGAAAATGTATTTATTTGTTTGTACACCAAAGGCATCAACTTTATACCTTCAAATTTAATGTTTTTTGCCCTATTCATGTGCATTTTCTGTGCATTCATGTGCATAGAGCGACCCGTCAGGAGTCTCATGAGCATTGACTGTACAATGATAGTGGTTTGCAAAAAGACATGCACATATAAACTTTGGATGTACTTTTGCGAATACTTTGAGGTTGAATTGACATACTTTTACCTGAGTAGAGTCCACCTTTTGCTGGATCCTGCTCGGAGCTGCAGCCCATCCACGTGTTGAGATGTTAAGGTTGTGTAAAAGCTGGATCGAGGTCAACTGTTGAATGATCTTTATAGGAGCTGGATGTGACAGAGTCCCGATCAGGAACTGGGACAGAGACTTAAACAGAGCCGCCTCATCCATCATCACTTCAGCCACTACTATCTGCCGGTGTAAGTATATGTAAGACATGGAGAGAGAGAGAGAGAGAGGCGGTGAATGATTAATGCAATAATCACATGCACCAATAGGGGTCACTTTTCTCTCTGCTGCTGTATGTGACATAGTCTGTGGTTCCCAAACTATGGCACTGGTGGTACTTGGGCTTCTTCAGGGGATACCCGGGGATACCCAGGGTCACCTGCAATTTTAGATTTGAAGATAATATAATTTATGCTTCAGTTATTCTTAGGTAGTTTTCATTTTTAGACATGGTTTACTTTACA
>OMNZ01078707.1:5312-18187 GCA_900303255.1 Lesueurigobius sanzi
TGATTGGCTGATATGGCACAATCATTTCTTGGAGATAGATCGGAGCCTTCCCTTATATAGCCTTATATGTGAGGAGGAGGATTTTAAATTTAATTCTAAACTCAATGGGAAACCAGTGGAGAGACTTCAGCACTGGAGTTATGAGTTCTTTTAGTCCCTGTTAATATTCTAGCAGCCGCGATTTGAACGAGTTGAAAGCCTTAAGAGAGCTTTTCGGACATCCTGCCAGGAGGGAGTTGCAGTAGTCCAGCTTTGATGAAACAAAGAAGTGAATAAATTGAACAAAGGAGAAATGGACAGCCCTCAGAATGCTGAGTTCAGAGTGACTTGCATATCACGCATACTGTAACTCTGGAAGTGCGGAAACGTCTATATACAGTATGTGAGTGCCGACTTGTTAAACAGTGAGAAAAAGGGTGCGTGGAGAAATCTTCCCCTCCAAAAGAGTGCGTTCACTTCGCTCTCGTTTCCATAAAAGCATAAACGCGTCCACGCTGCGACTAAACGGAATACTAAACACCGCCTTATTAAAACCTGGAGCTCCTGGTATCGCTGCCCTGCCTCCTGCTTTCTCCACCACACTCTCTCCTTCCTCCTCCTCCTCTTCTTCTTCCTCGCCTCATCCATTTTTCAGCAATCTGTTTCTGCGCAGAGCCCAGAGCTGCCCGCCTTGATTAATAGTCAGGTGTCCCGCGCTGTTTACCCCCGCGCTCTCCCTCTGCGACCATTTTTTTTTTTTTTCCCTCCACCATCTGGGGACCCCTCCTCGCTAAGACAGACGCTTCACGGGACGGGCCCACGGGTCGAGCCAAGGTCAGCCCCCCCCCCCTCCACATCCACCTCCACCATCGGATGAGGAGAACCAGGGAGATGGGGATGAGTGATGTCACCTGTGTACCCCTTGTCTCGCTCGACGCCCCTGACAGGCTACTTAGGCTTGAGTAATACCTCTGTTGCAGTTTCGAGCAAGTATTTTGAAGAGGTTTGTTGGAGGAAGTCGGTTTGGCAGCGCACACCCCAATCCATTATGTTTATACAGTTGTGGCCAAAAGTTTACATACCCTTTTAATCTTTTGCTCATTTTTCATAGAATATGAACGATAACGCAAAAATATTTTTTTACTCCTATGGAAACCATAATGAAATGGAAACTACTCAAATGTCCCTGATCTAACGTTTACATGACCTTCAACAACTGCCAGGAAAATTGCTCAGGAGCAAAGAAAAACTCACTTCAGCTGAAATATAGGACTCTCTTATGAAATTGATGTTTGTTTCAAGATGCACAGTATGTAAACTTTTGATCAGGGACATTAGGCTAGTTTCTAGTTGAAAAGTGTAAACAAACAGTTTTTTTGACAATGGCTTCACGCAACTTAGCCTGGCCAGTGCCTGACTAAATATCACAAGTGAATATTTAGTCTGAGAATCACCCATTAATTTTCTCGTAGGAGAGGTGTGGTTTACGATTGTCCATAGTCATTTATTGGGCGCTACGAATGTCTATCATATGCGTCTGCACGTAGCCCAGAGCCAATCGTATCAATTGTACCCGATGACGTATGAGCCTCAGCTAATCCAGTCTGTCCAATAGTGCGCGTCATCGTCTTGCTGTTCCTCCCCGTTCTGTGATTGGTTTCCAAATCCCTGCGAAGATTTGGGCCATGGTTTCCAGGCTGTCGAGCAATTCGAAAAGAATCGAGCGCGAGCAGCATGGGTATTCCCAGGCTACACGCAACCACTAATCTTGAAAAGAAAAATTCCCGCACACTGTCTCACTCTTATGAATTTTAGTTCAAGAACGAAATAAAAATTCATAATAGTGAGACGGTGTGCAGGAGATTTTCTTTTCAAGGTAAGTTGCCTGGTCTTCAACGCACCTGTCGTTCCTATAGGTGTGCCGAGCCTTCCCTGTTTGATTCACGCAACCACTAACCATGAGTGAAATAAAGTTTTTGTGTTGTTATTCATGTTCTATGAAATCCATAAGTTTACATACTCTGACATTCTTTCAGGGTATGTACATTTTTGGCCACAACTGTACATATTTTTGCACTAAAACAATGGGCTGCAATGCTATCGAAAAACGAATAGGCTTTCAGAACTATATTTCAGTCTGAGCATCTCCTAAGTCAATGGGAGATGCATAGTTTTGGAATACATTTCTAAAACGAAAATTGATTCACAAACCTGCCATATTATTCTTATGGTTGAAGGCACATGTTTTTGAATATTGTCACCACAATAACTTGTGCTTTTTTACATTTTTCATCTCTGTTAGGTTATTATTACAGAATGTGCTAAGAATCCCAGGAATCCCAAGCTGTGTTGTACATTTTATAAAATGGAAGGGTGCAGGGCTCCTCATTTCAACTCATTCAAATCAAAAATGCAGCACAAGTGGTAAAAATCTCAATATTATGTTATATTATATTATTTTTGGACTTTGGAAACCTGCTTTACAAATAAAAGTGGCTTGGAACTTAACACTATCTTACACTACAATAATGGTTATTTTTTCCCAATTCCAGAAACCCTTCTAATCCTTCCCACCAAAATAGTCAGCTTAACCACATACCTGTCCAGCCAGAACTCCCATAGTGCATCAGGGGAGAGGGCCAGTTGCAAAAGCTAGCAGCAGGTGAATTCCTAAAAGAGCCTTCTCTGCTTGAATTTGAAATGAAGCTGCGAATTGTGCTGCTTTCCTGGAGATACAGTGGAATTAATTCAGTTGTTAATACCTGGGGAGACGGCACAGCAGGCAGGAAAGCTTTATTTTTCACCAATGACTTGCTAAACACAGTATTTAATTTAAAAAGTGCTATAGGTAACATTTGAGCCTAGAGCAACAATGAATATCAGGGGATGTGGCTCTGTTAAGTGAGAAAAATGTTCTTTTTAAATACAGCTATACTACACTATGCTACACTGAAAGCTTTTTATAATATTTCCAGTTGTCAAAGTAACATTTTAAATGCCAATATTTGATCTAAAGTTGCCAATATTTAGTCATGTTGAACATTTTTTCCTACAAAATGCACTATTCACTTCTTGTAATACCACATTCTTATCACTAGATGGAGTAGTGAGCTGTACGCATATTATTATTATTCTTTGTGTTCAATTATAACAACAAGAAAATGGCTAAATACCTCAGGTACTGTATGTGATACATACTGTATATTTTTTGTTACCTATTGTCAAAGTAACATTTTCGCTGCCATTTTTTTTTTTTATGATAATATGATACCACATTCATCAGCTGTTAGCATATTTTAGCTTGGTTTTAGCCAGTAATTCGAACTTTGTTCCACTATGGACAATTCCTATTGTCAAAGTAACATTTCAGATGCCAATATTTTATCCAATTTCCCATATTTCGACACGTTTAGCCATTTTTTCCCCCTCAAAATGCAGTATTCACTTCTTCCGACCAACGGGAGTCATGTCAAACTGCGTCACAGTCCGAGAACAAATGAACAACAAATCGAAAAACAAGTGAAATGCCACAAACGGATGTAATATCTAAACAAAACAAGCCTAGGGTCCATCCTGAGATCCTCCTCTGCAGCAAGAAGAATCTCCATACCTCATTCTTACCACCAGATGGAGTAGCGAGCTCTTAGCATATTCTTAGCCAGTAATTAAAGCTAAGAAAACTACAAACATATTTTGAATCCTAAATTTGAATTGTCCGGGACTATTTAACAACATGACCCATTTCTTAATGCAGTTCTCAATTCCTCCTGTTGTAGCACATTCTTATCACTAGATGGAGTAGCAAGTAGGGCTGCCACTAACCATTATTTAGGTAATAAAATAATCGGCCGGTTAGTTTTACGATTAAAAACGGTTGGTGGCAAAAGGTGCATGGAAAGTGTAATTTTTAAAAAACTTTTTGCCACATGAAGCTAAAGTGACGCCGTTTGCGGACGTGTTTATAGAGTGAACTTAAAGGTGATGTCTGTAGGACGCTCTTTGTACAAGTTTCACATTTCATTCCTCATTTGAAAGCCAAGAACCTCTAAAATTCAGTCTGGGATTGTGAAAGTGAGAGTCCTGTTTCTGCTCTGATTAGGTTATGGTCTGAGATTTATCTCGTATGTGGAACAATCACACCTAAAATATTTGCAGAAACAAATGCTATAGCCAATGCATTCAGAGATAACATAGATTTTTCACCAAAAAATACAAAATTTTGAGTCTGAGTCTGTATATCCCAGAATTATCCCAGATTAGTTGACAATGAATCAATTAGTTGTTTCAAGTATCTAGTATCAAGCTAAATGCTGCTTTTATAAACATCAGTTTGATCAAATTGTCCATAATTCCTCTATATTTATCGTGGATACGAATGTTAGAAGCATTTCAAATATTATGTTTAGGCATTAAAATTACTTACTGTTACTTGTATGAACCCTGAATTACAGCCTGTATAGTTGTCAGAATATAATACAGTATTTTTATAGCCCTTTTTGTGTAATATTAGCGTTATTAGCCTCTTCTTGAGCATCTTCTTATTGGTTAAACAAAGGAAAGAAATGTGTCCCCCTTGTTTGTTTGGCACGTTTTATTAGCGATGACATTTCCGTGACCAAACAATAAAAAACACAATCAAATCCTGCCACACTTGGGCCCATAGAGCGCTCCCAGGCATCTCTCCTCCTCCTCCTCCTCCTCCTCCTCCTCCTGTGAAAACTTGTTACTACTCCGCTGTCACGTTCAGCAAAGATCCCCCAGTGGTGAGACCCTTAACATCTCACACTGTTGTAAGCAATTTCACAGGCCGTCTAGCTTTTGGCTCGGCTCCCCTTCCCTCCCCACCCAAAAAAAATGAAGAAAAAAAATTAATAGCCAGAGTCGCACATGCACACAGCACATCCATCACACACCTCTCTTAATTACATGTGCTCGTAGCTTGACCAGAATGCTAAGTGGCCGTCGAGAGGATGAAAAGGGGGAAAAAAAGAAAAGTACTGACTGCCTTCTTTGGCGAAAATTTTTCCCCCAACGCTGCAGCCCGGTCATTAAAATTCTGTACTTTGATCCTTTGCTCTGCGCTCGGGCCGAAAAACATAGACGAGAAACATAAAAGACATCAGTTCGACTCCGGCTCTGACTGCAGATGTGTGGAGCGCTTATTAAAACACGTAGACTGGCTGATAATGAAATACATATATATATATATATATATATATATATATATATATAATAGTTGTGGTGCTTCGGGGGTGTCGGTAATGACAGGCCCCGTGGTTAAAGTCGTGAAATTGATCGAAATTTGGTGACAGATGGAACTGGAGGTTTTAGTTAAGGTGGAAATGCTCATCCGACTAATCAAGGTCAATATCTAATAAAGGGGAGACCCTGCAGGCAAAACTACATGTTTTCCCATTTCTTTGGGCCAGTTTGCTATTGTTATATAAACTTTCACGTGGACACAAATAAATGACCTTAAATTAGGAGTGTAGTTATTCACTGAATCAATGTTTCTCCATAGAACTACAGTATATGGGAAATTGTAACTTCAATGACTTGAATGAATTTCCTCAAAATGCATTTTTTCACATTGTGGCGACAACATCTCCACTTTAGTAAGTCCGACAGACTCCAAACCGTCCAGTCTTGTACTTGACAATATTTTGAATGTTTGGATTTTCTGGTTTTTCACTGCAAAAAGTCTAATATCTATCTAAAAAGAAATTTGTCATTGATTTGAGTAGGTTAAAATGAGACAAAAACATGTTATTGCACTTAAAATGAGAAAATAAATTGAAATTTACTCGAAATTGGACACGTTTTCTCATTTTAAGTGTTATAAAGTTATCCATGAAACTGCGGAGGAATCTTGGTCCCAGAGGGGGATCCTAATGTACATGTTTTTAGTGGTAGGGGAAACCGGAGCACCCAGAGGAAACCTACGCAGACACGAGGAGAACACAAACTCCACAGAAAGGCCCCGTCCGGCCCAGTAATTGTACACTGGACCTTCTTGCTGTGAAGCACCAGTGCTAACCACTGCACCACCACGCTGCCCAGCTCAAATCAAAAGGGCAAATGTACTTAATTTTAAGAAAATTGTAGTTATCTTCAGATGTGTTCATTCCTAAATCAAAAACGGGGGATGGACTACCCCAGCACTACTGCTAAATGGGGCTGGGCAATTAATAAAATTGTAATTGAATCTCGATATTAAAAAAGGTCAATTACGATAATCACGTGGTGAGCTACCTGAGAAACCTACTGCTCACTAGCAATTACAAGTCTAGTCCAGTAGATGGCGGTAAATGCTTCAGTAAACCTATGGTTGATTCCATAGCGTCCGCAAAATCAATCCAGCTTTGTAAGTAGCTAACTGCTTTTTCTTATTTAGACAAAAATCGAATCGAAAATCAAAATCGTTCAATATGAGGAAAATAACCGAGATTATTTTTTTTCCACAATCACCCAGCCCTACTGCTAAACCTCTCTTTCTGTCGAGGCAAGTAGCTGACCCCACGAACTTCACACATTTCCATTTAATTTGCCGTGTACTATGGAAACGTACTGTATACCATTGTAGCGTAATGCAGTACAATCAAGACTCAAATGGAAAAATACAGGTACAAAATGATTACATTCAAAAAGACAGTACTAGCACACAAGGATATAATAGTCATTTAAGTAACAACTAGGATTTTCAACTTTACAGAGGCTTTTCTATAGAAAAAGTGTGGGATCTGGAACATGGGATTTGCGGGGTCTTGAAATAGAATGCATAATTTTGTTGGATTGGGAGAAAATGTATATTTATTCAAGATTGTGGTTCATGGTTCATGATTTGGACAAAAGTGTAATCAAAATTCATCTCTTTTGCTGATTTTTCATGAACCCCTACACCACCTTCTAAAAAACCTTCCATACGGAGAGCTACTTAAGAAATATCTGCAAGAAAAGTAGCTCCTCTTTCTGCTTTGTCACCGTTGCCTTCAGCTCGACTTTGCAATAAAGCTCCTTTTCAATGGCACTATAGCCTTTTATATTTAATACCATTGTGTTTCCAACAATCTATCCTTAAGACGACTTTAAAAAAAAAAACACGTTTGTCAAAGGGTTTGCTAAATATTTACGAGAAATGAGCCTTGTGCCTGAAGAGAACTGAGAAGAGAATCCTCGCTCTCTCTCTCTCTCTCCACGGAAAAATAAATCTGCCTCGGCGCTAACCTTGAAGCGCTCTGTTTTGCCTAATCCTTATTTTTGTTGCATTGTTCTGGCTTAATAAGTTTGCCTGGGAGCTGCTTTCAGGCGCACACGCACAACAGCAGCCCAGATCCTGCCCAAATCACTCGCAAATGTTGAATAATTCCTTCTAAAATGGCGTCTTTTTGTAAGTTATTTAAATGCACCTGTCATCCTAACATCAGTGGTTGTGCTAATGATATGCATATATATATATATATATATATATACACACACACACACAGCGCCGCGCACGCTTCATGTCACTTTGATAACCTGTCAGAAATGTATATTATATGTGGTCACGCGTCGGTAAAGGCACATTTTGTTAGCAGTATATGCATAGTGTCGTCTTTTGGTGCTGAATTCAAATGGCCGAATGTGACAGGGAGTTAATTTTACATATTTTTGAAACATGGAGCGAATAATAGTAGAATAGTAGAATGTTAGCTCTTTAAGGTGAACGGTTCGAACCGGATTTCAATTGTGCAGAATCTTTTTTTCAGTCGGTTTTACATCCACTCTTGGATTTATTGAAAATGTTCTGTCTCCTTTTCCCACATGAGGTGGATAGTTGACCCGCTTTTCTATTTATGTATGAGTGACATCCACAACTACGAGGGTAAGTAGGCTATGCTAATGCTATGCCATCCTAACACCGGAAACGGGAATCATGGAGCTAGTGCTAGCATGACTCGAGCGTTACGCACAGTCAATTAAAAGGGTTATGTGGAAAAGGTTGACATAACATTTTCTATGAATTCCAAAATGTTTCATTCATTTTAATTGAATCATAATTCCATATATATTTTAAGAGTGTAGATTTACTTGGAACAAACTCGAGAATCTCAACAAGACCTGAGAAAATAGCCAAAAAATGATGCCTTGACATGTTAAAATGTCTCAAATGAAGGATACTCTATTTGGCCTTAATTTGGCTTTATTTTCAAATTTTACATGCAAAAATATGATTCATTTTTTTTGGCACTTTTTTTTGTTACATACACGTTTTTCAAAAGGTAAATCAGTCCAGTCGTAACTTGGGATAACTGGAAGATAAAGATAATTAATAATTTAAAAACCCCCGAACCGAGCCCGTCTTTTGAACGGCTCTTTGAAATGAACACATCCCAGACACTCGGCTCTCCGTAAAGAGCCATGAATCCCGTCACTAGTGAGTAAACTGCTTCGAGGACGAGAGTATTTATGTACTTGTTTTAGGAAAAGAGAGCGGCAAATTCAGTTTTATTTGACAAGTTTCACAAAATGCCTCAGCTGTCGCCAATTACTCTTTCCCCTTGGTAGTTTTCTTGACAGTTTTTATTCTTTCTGATCGCTTTTGAAAAGGCTGCAATAAAAAAAAAATGTGAGGGAAAATCTCTACTACTTCTATACTTTTGGTTCCTACAGTATTTACCAAAAAGTAATTTATATCAGTCAAATTACTGCTGCTTATCAAAAAATACTGAATATTGAATTGTTCAAGTTCATTCATAAACTCGTTACAGTCTAAAGATTTCTCGGCAGAGTGTCATGGCCTTGGAAAAGTTGCACGGCGGCGATGAATGTGAAGCAGTTTGAATGCACAATTGTTATAGGATAATAAGGTAAATGTTGTTGAAAGAGGTTGAAAAAAGGAATAGGCTAGAGACTTTTTATTTTACATTTTAAAATTTCTCTACCAGTCTCGGGGGTTGGATCAAATCCCCATTAAACTTGTTAACCCAATGCAAAAATTCAACAGCTTCCAGGAAAATTGTCCAGGAGCAAAGAAAAACTCACTTCAGCTCAAATACAGGACTCTCTGACAAAATTGGACAATATGTAAACTTTTGATCAGGTTTTTTGGCGATAAATGGCTTCACGCATCCACTAACCATGAGAGAAATAAAGGTTTTTGTGTTATCGTTCATGTTCTATGAAATACATAAGACATTCAGTCAGTGTATGTAAACTTTTGAGCACAACACTATCACTCACACTCAATATCACTATTGGATCACCTCAGTAGCCGCTTGTGCAAATGACTCCCCACTCTTTCTCTGGTCCCTCCTGACTTTACTGCCGCTGCTCACTATGAAACATCGCTGTGTGGAAAGATATAGGACATTTAAGACACTGCAGCTGAATAAGGACAAAGATTTTTAATTGACTGATGTTTAATTGTCATGAAATATATGAGGAAGTAATTTTATGTTTCCATATTCAAATGGACAAAATCTATATAATGGATAGAGCCAGTTAAAAAAATATATTTTGTTGATATTTTCACTACAAAGATTTGATCAAAAGGGATTTTGAATATTTTGTTTAGTTTTTGAATAAACTAGCTATAATGAATACATCTGTAAAAATCTAATTTTGCCTTTTTTTAGGGTTTAAAACTCAATAAATCAGGCTAGGAATTGATTATTGAAAAATCCCTCTGAACAAACCATCAAAACATCGTTAACACAAGACTGTAAATTTGTGAAGGTTCTCAGTCGTACAGGAGTTGTCCATCGTAGGCAAAAATTCTTCAGTCTTCATCTGTACTCTGTAGTTGAAGTGTAGGACGTTTCGATCTTACTCCAAAGATCGTCATCAGCTACTGAAGGCCTGGAGCACGCTGTGGGTTTATAAAGCCAGTGAACCAGCAGGAGGAGTAGCTCATGACGATCTTTGGAGTAAGATCGAAACGTCCTACACTTCAACTACAGAGTACAGATGAAGACTGAAGAATTTTTGCCTACAAGACTGTAAAGTTTGGGGTCTGTCGGAGCTAATAAAGTGGAGATGTTGTTGCAAGAACGTAAGGAATATGGCCATTGAATCTACAATTTTCTAAGTAGAAACGACTTTTGCCTGTAATGTCTTCCTTTCAAAGTGCACGCACATGAACACGACTGTCATCGTCACGTGCGCGACTTTAATGCCACCTCGCCGTTGTGTGTCTGTTGCTAGGAAACGGACTCGGGGCTGTACACCTGCGTGGCTTCCAGTTCGAGCGGCGAGACGAGCTGGAGTGGAGTGCTCACCGTCAAAGGTAACAAAATATATAATAAATAATGAAAAGTCTGCCTCTGCGGGGATTTAAACACATGCAAATGACAGCGGCGGGGAGCGGCGGCGTGTAATGTGAAGTGAGGATATGAAACGAGCAGAGAAATACTTGGTGTTCACGCTGCTGCTACTGCTGCTGATTTCATCTCTAAAAATGTGGCAACTTTGACTGTGGAGTTTGAAGAGAATTTAGTGTCCCTCCCTGGAAAGCTTCAAATTTAGCATTTATTTCAAAAACATGAACAGAATTTGGAATGTTGCCTGCACAGGTTCTCCTTTTTCAGTCGTGTAGTCTGTCATTAAGGATTATTTTGGTGATCGATTCATCGGTGCATGAAGTATTTTCTTTTTACACATAAAGCCAGAGTGACACTGTTTTAGGACGTCTTGGTGTCTTGAGATGTTTATTAAAAGTAATATCAGTAGATAATGCTCTTAGTGGTTTGAAAAGACACTACAGCTGAATGTGTGTTGGCCAAAGCTGCAGATTTGAAAGCTAATAACATTAGAATTCAGTCACAGAGTTTTAACTACTCTGTGCTAGGCTGCTCGGATAAGGACTTGTTTGGGGACAGGTTTGTGGAAGAATGAGAGAGTCCTCTTACATTTATATTCAACATGCTTTAGCCATAGGATCTGGGAACAAGAATGTGTTTCTCATATCAGACATATAAGCCCTCTTTCGATAAGAACGGACCTGCTCAGGCCATGTGAGGGCGGTTCACTAGTTTGCGTTTCAATAGTAGTTAATACATGTCTTTTGTAATTATCAAAGTGAGTCTCCAACCTTGCTATCACGCTAGCTTTGTTTTGCTACACTATTTACTCTAATTTAAGTTGCTGTTGTCACAGAACACAGCGCTTGGTTTAAAATGATCAAGTTATAATTGTTTCTGTGGTATTTGGTCCAATGCATTTTTCCTCATCCAAATCCTACATGTCCGTGCGTAATGAGAGTTTCCCCCCTCAGCCCTCCCAAACCGCTCCAATTGGCAAAGCGCTCTAGACCCTAGTCCTGAAGTGGTCTTGGACCCCCCTTTGGGAGCGGTATACGGTTCGTCAAAGGCTGTGGAGACGCTCGCAAAACACTCCGCTCCGTCCTGTTCCGGTCTTATCGAAAGAGGCCTATAGATCCATCCATCTTCTTCCACTTATCTGTTGCTGAGTCGCGGGGCAGCAGTCCAAGCTGCCCGGATCACACTGCACCAGTCCCTTATGGCTCCTCCTGCAGGTGGTGGGTCCACAGAGGGATACATTATGAAATATTCACAACAAACAATCTTACAAGCGCTTTTTTCATCAATAATACAGTCTTTTTATGTTATTCTTGTTCTATTTATTTATACCAGAAACAATTTATCTTTTACTAAAATAGATGACACCTAATACATTTCAGCCCTATTATTCACCAGGTAATTTGCTCAAATTAGTCAAATATCAAAAACCTGTTGAAATACATCTTATGAACTTATAATAATAATAGTAATAATGATAATGGCTTACATTTGTAATGAGCTTTACAAGCCTGTGTCACAAGTTTCTCAAAGCGCTACACTGTTGTCATTCTTTCTCTCCATACTTAGTGGTGGTAACTACTATTGTAGCCACAGCTGCCCTTGGGTAGACTGACGGAAGCGAGGCTGCCAGCCTGCGCCATCAGCCCCTCCGACCACCACCAACCAGTCACTCTCACACGACATTCATACGGGCAGTGGGTGAAGTGTCTTGCCCAAGGACACACAACAGTCTGCAGAAACTTGATTTTAAATGATTTTTGTTTGTACTGTAGTAAAAGACTCCATCACTTTTAGAAAGTGGGTCCCGGGTCGCTTCTGTGGCAATTTTAACACAATATTTAAGATTTTGAAAGATAAAATACTTTTTTATTTTAGTGCTAATAATTTATGCATTTTTGTCCGTTTTTACACAGAAAATGCCTTATTTTTAGACTAAAACATAAACTGACGGGAAACTGTCAATGTAATGTAATGTAATATACAGCAAAAGTTTCAAATTGCAATCTCTCAATTCATTATTTTGCTGTTAACCTGCCGTGTCTCGCCTTAAATTAACAAGCTCAGATGTTTAGCAAACTTTGTGCAGAAAGGACAGCGACTTCCTGTGCCGTATTTATCTCCACCAGTCGAGGAAGAAGAATGTGACTCTCCGTCTTGTCCATTTAATTAAGAGGAAGTCCAATCAATGCAGTTAACCTATGAGCTAACAGCTAACTCTTGTTGCCACGTAGATTAGGACATAGTTTACGATGAATAGTAAATTATGGAGCTAAACTGCCCGGCAACAACAATACTAATCCTATTTACAATGGCAGCCGAGGGAGTTGGTCAAACCGGGGGATTTTTGCAATACATTGTCTAAGCAAGACACTGCAGGTGAATAGGATGATAACACAAAAACCTTTATTTCACTCATGGTTAGTGGTTTGTGTGAAGCCATTTACTGTCAAAAAACCTACAGTTACCTGAAACTAGCCAAATGTCCCTGATCATCTGTATTTCAGCTGAAGTGAGTGTTTCTTTGCTCCTGAACAGTTTTCCTGGCAGTTGTTGAAGGTCATGTAAACGTTAGATCAGGGACATTTGAGTAGTTTCTGT
>OMNZ01078724.1:0-17684 GCA_900303255.1 Lesueurigobius sanzi
CATCGCCCGGGCAACGAAGGAGTGTCTTCCTAAGAAGCATTTCAAGGTCCTGGAGAGGCCTAGCCAGTCTCCAGATCTCAACCCCATAGAAAATCTTTGGAGGGAGTTGAAAGTCTGTGTTACGCAGCGACAATCCCAAAATCACTGCTCTAGAGGAGATCTGCAGGAGGAATGGGCCAAAATACCAGCAACAGTGTGTGAAAACCTTGTGAAGACTTACAGAAAACGTTTGACCTCTGTCATTGCCCAAAAAAAAGGGTATATAAAAAAGTATTGAGATGAACTTTTGTTATTGACCAAATACTTATTTTCTACCATAATTTGCAAAAAAATCTTTAAAAATCTTTTTTTTTTTTTTTTTTTTCACATATTGTCTCTCATAGTTGAGGTGTATCTATGATAAAAATGACAGGCCTCTCTCAGCTTTTTAAGTAGGAGAACTTGCACAATTGTGGCTGACTTTTCCCCACTGCAACTAGGCTATTTGGTGAATGTAGCAGCCAGAGGCCCTTTGTCACAGGTTAATGTATTTGCCCTTGGACAAAAAGGCCTCAAAATAGCTCTTAATGTGTTCAAGGACACATATGTCATGGTACTTGTTAACAAGGTTCTAACTTTATATTGTGTTTATATTATTAGAAGTTTATTATTCAGTTCTACCATATTTCACCCAGCAACAGCTCAGTAATCATTTCAACCAATCACCATCCACCTCTCCTTTCCTCGTTAATCTCTCCAAGTTAGTGCGCAGGTAACTTTCTTCCAGGACACTCGCTCTGTCCTCTCGCTGGTCATTCCGTTGGGCTATTGAGAATGAGGAGTTATGCACCGATTTGGGTTGATGTGGGCGCGGTCTGAGCCCTTAGGCCATTTTGGAAGTATGCCAGCCTACGGTCCATCTGGACCAGAACCTCTCACCACAAGAACAGCTTTATCCCCTCCGCTATTAGACTCATGAATTAAACATTTAAAAACTTTCAATACCTCTGTATCAGACCCAGGGTGTTGCATCCTGTATTTTTTGCACACTTGAAACCTAAGCACTCACACACTTTGGCACACTTCTGCCACTGCGCACTTCACAGAAGACCATAGGGTGTAGTGCGAGTATTGGGACCGGGCCTGTGAGGCCTTTGTTGCCTTGCACCAGCCAAAATCACCAATAATGCATCACGGTTGTTGGCAAATAAAGAGAAAAAAAGGTGGAAGGTGGATTGTGTGACTTGTAAAGGCACTGACTCTCACATTGTAAAGCCAAAATATAAGCTTTGACTTGCATAACGGACCTGCAGCCAGTGTTCATTTGGACAATAAAGCATTTTAATTTAGTTAAAGTTGTAATCAGGTCAAGTAATTATCTTACGTTTTTGTCATTTTTGTTAAGGAAAAAAAAAACTCATATTTGTTTGTTTTGGTAAACTCTGCTTTTAGTTTTATGCAATCAAAATGAACATTTTTAATTTTATTTTTGTTTATTAGCCAATTAAAACAACTGTACATTTCAGCCATGGGTTTAATCATCATTGACTACTTTTTTTATTTAGTTTTAGTCCAATTTGACACAGCAAAAATAAAAAATAAAACAAAGTTTGCTCTCCCAGAGACTCCATGAAACATCTTGCTGTTTTTTTGTTTTGTTTTTTTTACTTTGGATTTGGAGGAAGTGGCTTCGGAGGCAGCCACTTCCAAGGCAAGGCAAGGAGACTCGACATTAGAAACACCCCCAGTGTTGGGCAAGTTTCTTTAAAATTGTTATATATTCAATATTACTAATTACAGCTTGTTTTCCTCATCAATTTTGCGAAGATTTACGTTAAAAATGCAAATATTACTAAATACACTGCAAAAAAATGTTATCTTAAACATACTAAAATGTCTTTTATTGAAGAATATTTTACCTTCATTTGAAAAATTCTGACTTGTGAAGTAAAAAAAAAACATGCCAATGAAAAAATATTAAATTTATACGAGATAAAATATTTATTCCTATTTTACATGGAATAAGTTGTTTTTTCTTGTTTTAAGTGCCACCAGACTAATTTTTACTAAACTCTCAAATTGAGCCCTATCGGGACAAAGCTTTTTTGTGATGGGCTTTACAAAAATAAATTGATTGATTGAAATTAAACTATCAAGAAATGTAAATGTTTAGATCATTTTTTGCAGTGTGCAGGCTAGACCGTATTATAATTAAACGCATTAAGTTAACTAAAACTGAACTTATTTTAATGTGAATGATGGAGGACCCCCCCTCCTTCCACCACTGGAGTTTACGAATCACTGGCCTACAGAGTGAAGACGTCATCGACTCGCGACTGTTATTTCCTCTGCGTCGCACATGAAAGACCAACGTGGCTGCAGCAGAAACATTTGTTTTTTTTTTTATCACAATGACACCGTAGTGATTAATAAGTCCTAAATTCTATTCCATTGTTTGTCGCGTTTAAAATTGAGTTGGCGCATCAGTTTTCTCCGCAGACACAGGTAAGAGATCAGCTATAATTCTCCATTCACACATGCAGCATTTGATGTCTTCTGTTATCCTGCAGAAATGTTTCTTGAAGATGAGGACTGGAACGATGATAAAGGAGGCGGTCAGAGTCCCACTGTCACTGCACAAGAGACCAGCAGTCCTAATGTGAAGGTGATTTCTGCATTTAAGCTTTGTCTTTCTCAATTGGTTGCGTTCACGTGACAACATTCTAAAGAGCCTGTGGTTTGAGGTGGAGCGTTCAGCTGAAAATTCAATTGCCAAAATGCTGATTTCTGGTCTTAGTTTATTGCTAATATATATCTCTGTCCATGAAACAAAAACCCTCATATCCTCGGTCGGACCGCCGTGTCTCATGAAGGGGCAAACACAAGGGGAAAAAACTATGAGCGAGTGCCAGCAACTTCACTCTAAATGGTAAATAAAAGGTCACATTTATAGCGCTTTTCCACCTGCTTTACATCAAGGAACCACTCACCCATTCACACTGTCATTCATACACCAATTTACGCAGACACTGGAGGCAAGGTGGGTGAAGTGTCTTGCCCAAGGACACAACGACGGACAGTGTACACCTGTGGGGATTGAACCGCTAACCCTCCGATTACAAGACGAGCCGCTCTGCTACTTGCGCCACTGTCGCCCCTCTAATCGTCAAAAACTCTAAAATTATTTACACTGCACTCACAGAGGCCAAACCAGTTTAAATACGATGCAAACATGCCATATTCTAGTCTTTTCACATTTTTTTGGTCCACTAGAAGTTTAGAATGAGGTAAATGTGACAGGACCTGTTCAGGATTATTTGGGTGATGATTCAGCTGCTGTTAATTAGTTTGTGACTCGCTGTTGTTAAGGTTAGCGAAGTTGGAAATATCGAGTAGTTGGCATTGTGACAGTGCTGCAGTCGATGTTTAAAACTACAAATCTGCGTATATATGTAAGAAAAACTATTTGTAGTTACCTGTGATGAGGATTCTGCAAGCATTTAGTGGTTAGTCCAACAATGGGAGCATGTTTCTTACTTTAGTGGCTCTGAAATTTGAAAAGTGTCCCACATTACCCAAACTCACCCAACAGATTCAGACTAGCCTAGTGCTGAATGATGAGAACAAAAAAGTATTATTAGTGATTTTTTCCATTCAGAAGTCAGAATTTATTATTATAGTGTATATACTACATTTTCTAATGTTTACTTTGCTATTTTGCATTTCCCAGACGAAGGTAGTTGGGAAGAAGAGTCTGCTGCACACTCTGCAAATGCTGGGCTCGGTGCCGGAGTGGAAGAGCGAGAAGCCAGAGATGGGCAGTGACAGCGAGACGGAAACTCCAACAACTGAGCACAGCAAGAAGAAGAGACGGAAGAAACACAGGAGGAAGAGAAGACATAGTGAGACAGAGGAGCAGTCGGAGAGCACCAAGCTCAGCCAGGGAGACGCACACAACGCTGAACCGCCTCAGAGGAGCAAGAAAGACAAACTGGGTGAGGCAAACTTGTCTATTTGTTTGTTGCATCTGCTGCCATGCTAGACCCTACTCTGAGAGAAAAGCTGTGTCTTGTTTGTACCAGGGTAATTGTTGCTAGCCTCATCAAATGTGCTACTCGAGTTGCATTACTTTAATCTTTATTAACCCATTTAGGCCTGGAAAGCATTACCGCATTTCTACCATTGAAGCCTACCATCATGCACAATGGTAGTTTGAGGTAGAAAGACTATTGCGTATGCTGCTGGACCCATCATGCTTTGGGCTGGTATTGCAGCCAGTGGCCCGGGGAACATGTCACGGTTAGAGAATGAATGATTTAAATTAATTTCCAACAAATTCTAGGTGAAAACGTAACACCATCTGTGAAAAAGTGGAGGCCTTCTCCAAATTCCAAATGGAGAATAATCCTGAACCTCAAAATCCACAATGGACGACCTCTAGAGGTGCTGTCTGAAGGTTTTCCCGTGACCTACAGTCTCCTCACATAAACATCACTGAACATCTGTGGATAGACCTTCAAAGAGCAAGTTCCAGACCTTTCAGTTCTGGAAGACTTTTGTTATGAAAAATGGGCAAAAATCCCTCAAACTAGAATTGACACACTGTCAGCAGCTACAACAGTGTTTACCAGCTGTGAAACTGGCCAAAGTGGGGGCTACATGGTATAACTCTGCAGGGTGTGTAAACCTTTGCACCGGCCTTTTTTCCTTTTTAAAATTTTTTTAAAAATGAGAATAAAATCAGATAAAAAATGAAATAAAATTTTACATACAAGGGAATGTCTCATCTGTAACTTCATGCCTTTGGTAGCATTTGAGCTTGCCCTGGCTTCTTTATTCACAATAATAGAATTTTTCATACGGGGTGTGTAGACTTTTTATACCCACTGTAGATCCTTTAAGTTTGATACCAAAGTCTATTTCCCTTAATTTGTTCCATGTTCTGACCAAGTCCCCCTTGTGCTGACAGCCACGTCCTTATGAAGACACCTGGTGCTTTTCAGGCAGGCAGCAGAGGGAGGGGCAACAACAAGGGGGGAGAGAAGAGGCAGGCTGATTTGACACTACATAGAATAATTTTTTGTGTGTTTTTTTTTTTTTTCTAGCAAAGAAATCTATAACCACAAACACAACAAAGGCCCTCAACTCCACAAAACCTGAAATAGAGCCAGCGGGGGATCAAGAGAAGAAACTGAACCGACAGCAGTGGAAAAACAGGATGAAAAACAAGCGAAAGAGTAAAAATAAGTTTCTGTCTAAAGAAGAAGCTTCTGAGGAGAAGGAGACGAAAGGGACTGATCATAGCCATAATATAACAACCCAGAACAATCAGACTAAGGAGGTAGTCAAGAAAAATGGCAAAACAGACAAATTAAGCTCAAGTGATGAATTAAAGCAAAGAAAAGCAGATGAGTTGACTGTGAAGAAGATTGTGGAAAAGAAGCTTGTGGAAGACGTGAAACTTCAGGAAGCAGCGACAACAATGAAACCTGTGCCGAACAGAAAAGCACAATTGAGAAAAGAGAAGCTCCGCAAATTACTTCAAAGCACACATGCAGAGGTGGCAGAACCAGTGAAGGTGGCGGAACCAGTGGAGGTGGCAGAAGCAGAGAAAGAAGAGGTGGCAACCCCTGACCCGTCTGCCTCTCTCCGGTCTCGGATGGAGCAGCGGCTGGAGTCGGCCCGTTTCCGCTACATAAACGAGGTGTTGTACAGCTCCACCAGCAGAGAGGCCCGCCGCATGTTCACCCAGGACCCACAGGCCTTCTGGGTCTACCACCGCGGCTACAGCGCCCAGGTGCAGAGGTGGCCCAACAACCCCGTGGACGACATCATTCAATTCATACAGAAAAAGTAAGAACAACTGGACATGATTCTAAATTTTCCTGATAACACTGGTTTACAACAAATTTAGTGTCCAAAGTTTTGTGAGCTGATTTAGGACAATTTTGATGTGCTGAATAGGGCATCTCGGCCATATCATATCGTACACCGCTATACCGGTTATAATTTTTGGATACCGTTGTAAATTTGTAATACTGTGGTAGACCTGATATAATATGCATGTGACCACAGCTGATCTTGTGTGCGGTGGCACCGGCAGGAGCTCACAGACGCAGAGAAGAGGGAATGCTTTGAAAACCGCAAAAAAGATTTTTATGTAAAGGGAGAATTTTACTGTGACTGGTGAGATGCAGGTGCAGGAAATAATATTTTATGTCTGTTATCTTCCAGATGATGTAGACCACATATTTAGGTGAATTTAGATGAATCAAAAGAATACAATCCTTTTACACGAATTTGCCCAGCTTGCAAAAGGCTGTGTTTTTGAAATATTTTGTTAGGTGTAAGAAATGTGTCCGAAATGCTAACTCAATCAATCAATCAATCAATATTTATTTGTTGAGCGCCTTTTACACACACAGTGAGTCTCAAAGCGCAGAACATGACAAAAAACACATCACATAAAAACCAAAAAAGGCATTAAAAACTCAACAACAAAAATACGAAAATGTAAATCAGCGAATCAACCTCAAACATCAGATAATGATCAAACCACTGATGAGTCCAAAATGAGTCCACTATATAGTCTACTTTATAGTAAATGAGTAGTTAGGCCTATGAGTGACATTGCATTATCAAAAACAACATAAATAATTAAAATCTTTCATTCAAATGCTTTTCAAGTTCTCAATGCTTGATTTGGAAAACATGCTCGTCAGTACTATTATGCAAAAGAACACTAAATCCATATTGTTTATTTCACTATCGCTATTGTATAATTTGTCTATATACAGTATGTGACTGTTCTCACATTTGGTCATTTAAACCAGTGATTCTCAACTGGTGGGTCGGGACCCAAAAATGAGTCACGGAACCATTTTCAGTGGATCACAAGCCTCATGGTGTGAATTTTTTCCAATATTTATCAGGCAAAAAGCACAAAACGATCCTTGAGTCTATTCAAATGAGTTATTTCCATCATGATTTCAGCCTTGTAAGATTATTTCATGATTAATCAACAATAGTTTGTTTTTAAAATACACTATTTTTCAATACTTATATAAAAATGTAATTCTTATTTGGGTCATGGCCTGTGATGATAGATTGATGGTGGGTCCTGGCGCCAAACCAGTGGGAAAACACTGATTTTAAATGCATCCTTTCTGTCTGTCTTTCCTGTGTTCAGACCTCGCTCTCTGGTGGTGGCAGACTTTGGGTGTGGAGACTGTAAAATCTCCAAGAGCGTCAAAAACAAAGTCCACAGCTTCGACCTGGTGGCCACATGTGAACTCGCCACGGCCTGTGATATGGCCAATGTGAGTAGACACATTTCCTTCAGTAAATTGTAAAACAACCACACTGAAATATTACTAGAGCAGGGGTACCCAAAATGTTTTCATTTGGGTTAGGAGTCAGATTTTCTCAGTTCATTACTTCTGTTCTGAACCTGTGTTTTTTTTTTTTTAAGATGTCCGTTCCTTTCCGATTTTCTTTGACGTTTACTGGCAATATTTTACTGTTGACCTTACACAAAACCTGAAAGAAGGTTATAATCAAATCAACCACATCAGAGGCCACGGATGAGCTCTCTCTTCCTTCCCCTTCAATGCAGATGACTAATCAAGGTCTAAACCAGCCCCAAACCCAGAGTGAACCAGGTCTAAACCAGGACCCTGTGCTTCTCCTATTCACTGCCCACTGTCTGCATTGGAAGAAGAAGAGCTTTATTTTTATAGCGCCTTTCATAGACATAGTTACAAGGTGCTTTACATAAGACAGTTTTACATTCACTCCAAACACGATGGTGGCAGCTGCCCTGGGGCAGACTGACCATATGGCTGCCCACATCTGGTGCCAACAGACAGACCACCACCATGCACTCATACATGCACTCACACACAGACATCATTCATCCTCTATTGTATTGTATTGCATTGGCAGCATGTCGATTATTCTGTATATAGGCATTATGTGCTTTTTAGGAGCCTAAATGTATTTTATTAGAATAAAAATCCATATCAGGTTACAATTAAAACACAGCTCTGTTATAGTATGGAAAAAGTATTATGACTAGCCTAATTAAAATCTATTATTCTCATAAACAGTGGGCTTGATGGATCTCTATATCTATTGTTTGTTGTATTTGTTGTATTTATACTTTTCAGAGCTCTTTTTGTAAAATGAATAATACACTTGGTTGGTCTACTTGGCTGAATTTATGCTTCAGCTTCATCAAAATGAATGGTTTTGGTAAAAGTTGTCTCTTCATCAGGTCCCTCTGGAGGACAGCTCTGTGGATATCGCAGTCTTCTGTCTTTCTCTCATGGGAACTAACCTCGCCGACTTTTTAAAAGAAGCAAGCAGAGTCCTAAAGAGGGGGTATGTACAGTATTGCCTTCATGAAGGTTGTCTCGTACATCAGTTGTGCAGTAAACATTACTTTCTCTTGTAGTGAATTTACTTTTGCCGCCCTAGGCCTGTATTGTGAACTATCTAAATGTAGCAGATTTAATGTACACTGCCAGTCAAAATTATGGACACTTTTTTTTTTCCTTTATTTTCAACACTATTTATATTTTAGATTCTCACGCATGGAATTATGTTTTAAACCAAAAAGGTGAAATAGATTCTTCAAAATAGCATATTTTTGGCATTGTCTCAATGAGCTTCATGATGTAGTCACAAGAAATGATTTTCACTTCACAGACTGTTGAAAACCATTTCAGGTAACTTTATGAAGCTCATTGAGAAAATGCCAAGAGCAAAGGGTGGCTATTGTGAAAAATGTAGATCTAAAGAATCCCGTCTCTCTCCAAGATGTGTACGTCTTTGACTCTTTGGCTACGGTCAATCCGGACCAGAACCTTGCGCCACAAGAACGGCTTTTCCCCTCTGTCATTAGACTCATGAACACTTAATAACAGTTAATACCGCTATCAGAATCATGATCACTTAAAGAACACTTAATAACTCTGATCACTTAATAACCTGTTCCATTTGCACTATGTGGTATTGTCCACACTCACATCTGCTGCTTATGTACATTTTTTTCATAGTTTATTATTCATCACTATTACAAGTTGGTGTCATGTTGCACAATTGTACCAAAGAAAATTCCTAGTTTGTGAACCCTTTCACTAACAATGGCAATAGAGTCTTCCTAATTATGAATCTAAGACACATTTTCAGTTATTTCATCCTTTTTGTTTTCTCCATAATTCCATGTGTTTATTCATAGTGGGGCAGGGCGATATGACCTAAAATCGATATCATGATATCAGAAATAAATATCACCATAACTATATATTTAACGATATAATTGACAACAGATAAAATATTTCAAAATCCCAATTTTACGCCAATTGGAATTTTTTTTTTCTTTTAGCGCAATGCTAACATCCTTGCAAATTTGATCTACTCAAGCAAAATACATCCTTAAATTCATTTTACGTTTTAAGCAGCTGCCCCTAAAGCCTCCACAGTCAGTGTTTATGGTGCTCTTGAGTGGAGCTGAGCGTAGCATTAGCTGTGACCTCCGTCTGCTGCTGGTCCTGACTTCGGTCAATGTCATATGAGTGCACATGCCAATTATACTGCGTCCACAACGATATAAAAAATTACAACGATATCCAAAACTCATACCCCGATATCGATATATGATATGGCCCAGCCCTAATTCATAGTTGTCCTTCAATGAGAATCACTGAACTACTTTCACCCTGGTCTTCATAAATTCAACAGTGGCCTCAGAGGTGTGTTTAGGATCAACTGCACAACGACCAAGAGCAGAGTGATGGGAGCATTGTCTCATTCAGTATAGACTCTATACTCTCCCTGGTGGCGGCAGTGTCCCACATAAGGACACTGCTGCCATGTTTCACTTTCATTTGCAAATGTGGAAAAGAGGAAATAATCCACACAGCCAGTAGCTCCCAAAGGAAGTTTTTATATTGCTCACACCAGATGTGACGTTTCGGGTCAAGGCCCTTCATCAGACATGAAAAAAAGCCTAGACGCACCTGTATATGTAAACTTTCATTTGCAGTCCTCAGCCTCGCAGTTTTTTAGCCATTGGTTGCAAAAACATTTATCTTGGTCACACTCCAGAGTAAAGTCCCAGTAGTCTTCATCTTTGACAGTTGAGGTATTGTTTAAAATGTTACTTCTTAAAAGTGGTGTACTGATTTGTGCTGGTCGCCATCTGACAAAGCTTGGTAGGTGCTCTATACGTGTAGAGCTACTGATGCTCTACTGTATATGCGCCCAAAACATGTATTTAATTAATTCACATAAACGATCAGTACAGTATGTGTCAGAGGTATTTTGAGAGCTAGAAGCTATTTGTGACAGCAGCTAACATTTTATGCTCAACTGCTCATCTAGTTGTGCTCTACCTCCGACTTTCTTTTTGGTTGTCATTCTTGGTAAATTTTATTAATTGTTCATGTACTAAAATGAGCTGCCACTATGTAAGCCTGAATGTAGATTTTTGTAAGAATAAAAGTAATTTCAACCTTTTCCATATCATATTATAAATAGAATACTTCCTGGACATAAATCTGTAAAACAAACAAACAAACATGATCATTTAAAATAATGAATCTTGACTTGTTTCTAGGGGCTTTCTGAAAATAGCGGAGGTGTCGAGCAGATTTGACGACGTGCGAAGCTTCCTCACAGCACTGGCAGGTTTAGGATTCAAATTGGTGTCCAAGGTGAGTAGGGGCAAGGGGGAATAAAAGGATTAACTACTGTCCAACTATATCAGTTTGCTCACACTAGCTTTATTACTTTCACTTTACTTCATCTTTATTATCAATACGTTTATTATCAATTTGACTTATCAGATAAATTTAAATTTTTATTCATTGGCCTGCGATTGTGGCATTTCACTTGGATCAACCTGGAACTACCCTGACTCGTGGAAAATGATGATATTTTGAGAAAAAATAGATTCCATACAAACATCTCACCAGACTAAGCCACTCATTGTGAAAAAGCATATACTGTAGCCTTCGTAGTGCTGACAGCTTTTTGGATAAAGAGCGAAATGTCCGACCTACACTTCAACTACAGAGTACAGATGCAGACTGAAGAATCTTTGCCTACAATGGACAACTCCTGTACGACTGAGAACCTACACAGACATATACTGTAGCCTGGATTAGACTGGGTTGCTCCTGTAAATGGACTTGATTTACATGGAAATATGAACTATTAATCAACACATGGCAAAGTACACCTCAAAATATGCAATATTTTTTTAATTTTGGGTTGTATGACAAGTTTTTCACTTCTAAAGTCTACAGCTTATTTATTGAAATCTATAGTAATACTATTTATTGACTTGTACTCTTTTGCTTTTCCTTCAGGACACAGAAAACACTCACTTTTACTCCTTTGAGTTTGTGAAGACGGGACCAGCTCCGGAAAATGTGAAAAAGTTTGGACTGCAGTTGAAGCCTTGTATGTATAAGAAAAGATAAAAGAGCAATTTATGATGTCAACATGTTGTTTTGCTAGAGTTTATCTAAAATATGAAGAAAAAACTGTTTTATCTAATACATAGATATGTACAGTTTTAATTAAGTTTGAACATGGAGCATTAGGCAGGCTCTCTATAGCCTATGGCCTTTAAAATGTCAATGCAGCAGGATATAGACTTTAAAAAACAAAACCATTTAGCTGTTCTTATTTTATGTTTCAAACACCAAAAATTACACCAATATTACTCAGTCAGTACGTCTTAATTTTTATATAGTAGATGGAATTCATTATCACATTCAAAAGAGCTTATAGTTTAAATTGAGCTGATTGAGCAGGTCATTTGAATTTGATCATGGTTAAGGTAAAATTTCAGATTTCTGATGCATTGCGAGACACTGCAGGTTAACAGGGGAAACAAATAATTGAGTGATATCAATTTAATCTTTTCCAGCACATTACTGACATAAATATGAGAAAAAACCAAACTGCATATTTTGTTATTTTAGTTACGAAGATTTGCTCAGGGGAGATTTGGGATATTTTGTTTATTTTTTTTAATAAACTTATTTGTGAATAAATCTGTAAAAAATTGAATTTCGCCTTGTTTTATGTGGTTCAAAACTCAATACATCAGACTAGGAGCGAAATATTGAAAAATCCCCTCAAAATATTGTTTAAGTACAAGACTGTAATTGTGGAGTCTTGGAGTGAGATGTTGTCGTCACGGTGTGAGAAAAACGCATTTTGAGAAAATGGTCATTGAAGTTACAAGATATAGTTACAGTATATGGAGAAATGTTGAATCAGTGCAATAATATGAAAAAATGGCTACTTTCCCTTTAAAGCCCATCTGCTGCACATGCAATATGGAATTATGAATGGCTTTTATCTATGTACTACTTCCATCCATCTTCTTCCGCTTATCCGTTGCTGGGTCGCGGGGGCAACAGTCCAAGCTGCCCGGATCACATTGCACCAGTCCCTTATGGTTCCTCCTGCATGTGGTGGGTCCACTGGAGGACGGCCCCGCAACGCTCCTTCACCTCTGGCCGGCATAACAGTGCTTGATGGTCTCATCATAAGGAGCTTCTGAACTGCTCTTTGTCTGACACGTCACCTAGCTTCTGTTTGCCACGGGAGACCCTACCAGGAGCATAATGCCCCAGACACCATGGGGGTTGATTTGGGTGCTCAAACCCCTCCACCACGATAAGGTGGCGGTTTGAGGAGGGGCATACTACTACTTAGACCAGCATTTTTTCCATATTAAATGGTTTTCATAACTTGCATACCCTAAAATGGTCTTCATATTGGAATTCTATGGTCATTTCTATGCTCCCATGTATACAGCTGGTCACCAAGTCTGAAAGTCTTTAGTTGTTAGTGCAAATGTTTAAAAATATAAATACAAGTCCCCCCTTCCTACACAGTTCCAAAGGTCCATACGTTTACATAAACCCACATAATCGAGTAGTGTCATTTACTCACATTTCTATTGTTTCCAATGGGGAATAATGCATTTTCTTGCTTTTGCCATCTCACATAAAAATTACCTCATGCTGAAATGTAATATGTCACGGCATTCATTTGAAGTCTGGGGGTTCAGAAAATATGCAGAAGTTTGAAATTTCATTTTTAAGGCCTTTTAATAGAAATAAGTTATTTCAATGTGAGTATAACACACTTGGGCAATTTACTGAATTGTAATATATTGTATATTACTAGTTACAGCTTTAAAAGAAAATGCAATATGTTAGTATTCCATATTACGGTTTCAAAAATGTAACTTCTTTACGGTTACTTTAAGTTACTTTTAGCAAAATAAGAACTGAAAATGGAGAAAATGCCACTGAGCTAAAGTGTAATCAAAGATTTTCTTTTCCTCAGTCATCTCTGTTCTCCCGTGTTTTGATGTTAGCTACACAAGACACTGCAGATCTTCTACATCAGTATCCAACTTGATTTGGTGCTGCATCTTATTTGGATTGAGTTTCACTTGTAACTCATAAATTTACATAAAGACTAATATATTACTGTATTTTGTTTAATGTATTGTATTCCTCAGTTACTGAAAAAAGTAAAACATTTCTGTAACTACATTTATAATGAGTTACAAAACTCAACACTGGTCATAAGCACAACACTAATGTTTTGTTAAAATTGATATAGATACATAGATTTTAGAAATAAATCACCAACCAGACCAGAAATTCACTTTGTGAATTTACTTGTAACAAGTAAATGTCTCCATTGTGAGATCAATAAAGTATTATCTTATCTTATACTGTTCATAAAGTTTCTCAAAGCGCTACACTGAAGACATTAGTCTTTCACACCATACTCAGTGGTGACTGAAGCGAGGCTTTATAAAGTGTATGGACATGTTTGTGTCCATACATTAGGCTCCTACAGCACAAGTTTCAACCACACTGATATAGAAAAATGAATGTCCCGGGGCAGTGTATTTTGTCATGCACTGCTCCGTTGCTCCAGCAGAGGGAGTTAGTGAGCACTGTGTCTGTGGTCCCTGGTCTGTCTCCTACACGGTCTACGGTCCCACCCCAGTGCGTGTGCGCTCTGCTCTGGACTGGACTGCTGCGTAAACGGGACATTGGCGAGGGTGTGGACCAGAGAGGGCAGTGGAGCCTTCAATCTCTTCCAAAACATTACCCCTCCTGACTACTTCTATGACTGCCCAGGCTCGCCGTGTCAGAGGACAAGCCCCGGTAGGTTTTTGCACATTCTCGTCATATAGCGTCACCTTTTATGGGTCTTTTGGGTGATCCAGCCTCAGCGGAACAGAAGCGACCCCTGCGCCGCGTCACGAAAATTAGCTTGTTAGCCGCAGCTGCCACAGTTGCTAACTAGCACGAGAGCTTCGCCTTTAAAGTGCATTTACGTGGAACAAATGCGCTGCGGACGTGAAGGAAAAGTTCAAACTAACATTTCAAAGGGAGACTCTAAACTGTTGCACGCGCTGTTGGCAAGTGAAGGAGCAATTTCTGAAGCTAAAAAAATGCTAACCAGTGCCTGTTGCAGTCATTGCAGTTACCAAAGTGCTTGAGATTTCATGTTTGTATGAACATGTGCGTGGGAATTGGACTGGGAGGTTATAAGAAAGATTTCTGTGCTATGTTCTACTTTTTCTGCAGTTCTTCTGTGTCATTTGATGCACTTTGACTCCTGTAGATTTATGCTCTTGTGACCTAAAATCAAATTATACCAAAAGACCATGTGATGTTTTATACAATCTACTTTGTTACACAGGGGATTGTAAATTAATAAAGGTAATACTGGGAAGTGTCAATTATCTAAAATCATAATTCAAGTAACTTTTCCCCAGCTCTTACTCACAGCCATTTTACTGTATATTATGTTGCATCTACATCATTGAGAGGAGGGGCCTCACGATTCATATTATATGCACATGGGTCACGATAACGATAACCTTGTGATTTGCTGATACTGCAATAATTGATATATTGCACATAATAACATAAGCAATGTATCACTACTTATAAAGAAACATGAGCGATTTAAAACAAATCTTTTCAACATTTTTACTTTATAAACAACTACATGCTCCACATTTGTTTGAGTTATATTTGTTTTCAAATGCATTGTTCATTTTTTTCTTAAATGGTGACCGATAACTTAATTTACATTTGAAATACACAACAATAAAAGGAATAAATTAACCACAAGTTAATCTCATTAAAAATATAAAGTTAAGCAGTAAATCAATATATTGTCACATCCCTAATTAAGAGTGTCAGTTATCAGTTGTACCGCAATTGTGACCAGAATGTTCAAAATCCTAATGATTTTGATTGCAAATTGAAGATTTTTAAAACCGTTTGTGCCTCTAAATTAGGGCTGCATAATTTGAGAAAAAAAGCTATAAACAATGTCTGCCTTAAATTGTAATACTGCGATATTACAAAAAGCCATTTTAACACTGCGTGTCCCCTGAAATTGACACAAAAATGGCATGCAGTTTGTTTTGCCAAACCAAACTGCATTTGTCTGCGATTAGGTTGCGTTCAATTTACACATCTCTGTTTCAGTTAGAGCAGTGCCAGTACTTCTCTATGTGAGAGAAACAGACATTTTCAAAAAGAAAATATGTTTATAACACATGTTTTCCCTGATCATTATTCAGTGATTTTATTCACAAACCTGACATATCATTCTTATGGTTGAAAGTCCTTTCTACTGACCAACGTCACGCACATGTTTTTGACTATTGTCTTCACTTTTGGACACCTTAGTTCATGTGCTGACAGAGAAGACATTGAACTTTGGGACAGTTTTTGTTTCATGTGGTCCAGTAATTACAGAGAAATTGGTAATAAACTAAGACATCTGTTATCATAGTTACCTGCACAGAATTTTCAGCTGCTCTCCACCTCAATGTTAAACTACAGACTCTTTAGGATGTTGTGGTGTCACTTGAGACACAACCTATTAGGAAAATCATGACTAAAACTGAATCTTTGCACATTTGTAATTGTTTATTTTGGGTTGTGTTACTGTATTGTGCTACTCTACATTCATGGCATTACCTCAAATTAAATATCAAAGTAATATATTATGCAGTAATTGATGAGAAGCCTTGAGAGCAAGTATTGTCATAAGTCATTCAATTTTGTCATAAGAAGGCAATCTGAAAACGACGTCTTGAGATTAATTTATGGAGCATGTACAATAGTGTCCCCTCTTTGTCCAGGACTCCCCTGAAAAATAATTTCGATGAGATTTGGTTGAATAAAAGTAAATTAAATTAATTCTCCAAATCGATTAAAACGAGAGAATAGATAGATTGATAGTAGTGATGGGATTTATGGCTCTTTACAGGGAGCCGGGTCTTTGGGATCTGTTAATTTCAAAGACAAACAAACAAACAAAAAAAAGTGCCATTTCATTTTAGCGCAAAAAGTATATTCAAGACAATTATCTTTTTGACAGCAGAACGATCTAAATAAAAAAAAATAGAACTGTCTCTTTTCACAATTGAGATCCGGTTCGTACTGTTCACCTTTAAAGAGTCGTTGAAAAGAGCTGATTCGGTCTTGAACGTCTCATCGCTACTATTTAGTTAATTTAATATTGCAGAATTGTGACTCATGTTGTGAGTCACTGGTCCCTCCCCATAACCACCCAGTGTGAGTGCAACACAGTTACTCATTAGCACACTTCGTCATTTCTACTAACAAACTACAATAGTGCTTCTCGACTGGTGGGTTGCGAAATCATTTTTAGTTGGTCGCAAGCCTTTTCTTGGGAACTTTTTTTTTTACATATCTTATTTTGATCATAATTTTAACTTTTCACTGGAAAAAATAACTGTCTCAGATAAGAAAATGAGGCTGATTTTGCGTTTAATTAGATTTTCTTATAACAAGATTGCAATGGAACAAGCATATTTTCTCTTGAAACCAACAACTGTTTTGTTATACAAGTGTTGCTTTTCCTATTTTGAGTGCACAAGTTAACTTCTTTTATTCTAAGCAAAATAGTGCTTGTTGTTCCATTCGCTTCCAAAACTCAGAGGTGCTGGTGATTCCTCGCATTTTTAAAAGTACAGTAGGAGGTAGGGCTTTCAGCTACCAAGCTCCTGTCTTATGGAATAAACTTCCATTTTATGTCAAAGAAGCAAACACCGTCCCCATTTTTTAGACTAGGCTCCGTTGGTGGGTCGGGGGGGAAAACCTCACCAAAACAGAGGGCCCGGTAAGGAAGGTCTTTGTGTCTATAGAAGAAACACCTCTAACGTAAAAATGGGGGACCGACTCTCCCGCCTGGTTGATATGCAGTGTGGGGCCATAACAACTTGGAGTAGGGGTCTCACCGCTGATCAGGCCACAGAAATTCTCCGGGAACAAAGCAGATTGGCCAATGCTCGCGAAGCCACCGCGGACCTGGTGCCCTCGGAAGAGTGCCCGCTCCGCGAGTCCCGAGGGGGTGACGATGTGCTCGGGCTGACTCCCTCCCATACTGCTGGACACCTCTCCAGGAGACCTTTCTTCTCCAACTCGGTGTGAACATCTTGGGCGCTTCTGTGGGTGTCTGGATTGGAACCTTATGTTCTTCTCTTTAAGAATTTTTTTGATGCCGTTGTATTCTTTGCGTTTCTTGACTACCTCAGCTGGATAATTGTGATCAAAGCCAATGTGTCTGGGGCCCACCTCGATTTTATTCCTCCATGCCTCCCT